>MU227713.1:5132942-5162945 GCA_018584345.1 Thuja plicata | reverse complement strand
CGACACAATGGAATGCTCAAGTTTGTCCCAAGGGGTCCTATGACCCCTTAGGACACACTTGAGTGTTCAAATGTGTCGAAAGGAGTCATGGGTACTTCCTAGGGGTCCTAGTATGCCTTATCACACATTAAGACCTCTAGGAAGTCTCCATGACCCCTTTCGACATATTAGAACACTCAAGTGTGTCTCAAGGGGTCCTACGACCCTTTTGGACACACTTGAGCATTCCAATGTGTCGAAAAGGAGTCATGAGGACTTCCTAGGGGTCCTAGTAGGCCTTATTACTTGTTAGGACCCCTAAGAGGTGCCCATGACCCCTTTCAACACATTGGAATGTTGAAGTGTGTCCCAAGGGGTCCTACGATCCCTTAGGACACACTTGAGTGTTCTAATGTGTCAAAAGGCGACATGGGGACTTCATAGGGGATAATTTTGGTTTGTAACTTGGGACATAATTGAGTGTTCTAATGTATCTCTGAGGGTCATTAGGACACACTTGAGTGTTCGAGTATGTCAAAAGGGGTCATAGGGACTTTCCATGATCCCTTTTGAAATATTGGAACACTCAAGTGTGTCTGAAGAGGTCATAGGACACCTTGAGACACAATTAAGTGTTCTAATGTCTTCCTAGGGGTCAAAAATAGACCTTAGAGGTCCTAGTACACCTTATCATGGTCGTAGGACCCCTAGGAAGTCCCCATGACCCTTTTTGACACATTGGAATACTTAAGTGTGTCCCAAGAGATAGTAGGACCCCTTGGGACACACTTGTGTATTCCAATGTGTCCCTTAGGGCCAAAGAGGGTCGTAAGGGGTCCTAGTACACCTTCTCACGCATTAGGACCCTTAGGAAGACTCCATTATTGAAAGGAAACTAAGTGTGCATAAAATGGTTCCCGATGCTAAACTCCTGAGAAGAGGATCATGCAAATTCAGATTTAACCCTTAGCAATTACAGAATGATAATACAATAACATGCATACATAGAAAAATGAGAATGACACAATGATTTACCCTGAGGAAAACCTTTCGGTAAAAAACCCCAGCACTCCAAAACCTGCACAATCTATTTATCAAAACTAATACTGTTTAATATACACTTGCAATGCAAGTTCTTTCAGGAGATAATCGACACTTGAAGACAAATTCAGCAGCATAAAAACATTCCAACAATACACTCACTTATCTCAGATTTGCAACCCTAAAAAATGCTTATATCATACGCTTCACTTTTTAAGGCAACTTCCAAAAGGCATCTGTATTAGGGTTTTACCATTCTCTGTATTAGGGTTTTACCATTTACCCCACAATTGCAAAAGAGTCTATAGTACTCTACTGATTAGTTTCCACATGTCTTGCACATCTTCACCCATCATCAAAACTTTCACAATTAGCTCTTACAAATATTAATGACTGTCATAGGAATACGTCATAACCGTTTGAGTCATGATTACCTTACACATTGTCCAAAGTTCTGAAATTTGGAAAATATCAAATGTAAGGAAATATACAAGGTTGAGACACCTTATTCCTAACAATTACCACTTTTGAAATATTAGAACACTCAAGTGTGTCCCAAGAGGTTGTAGGACCCTTTGAAACACACGTGAGTTTTCCAATATGTCCCCCAGGGTCAAATATAGTCCTATGGGTCCTAGTACACCTTCTCATGCGTTAGGACCTTGAGACCCCATAACCCCTTTCAACACATTGGAACACTCAAGTGTGTCCCAAGAGGTTGTAGGACCCCTTGAGACAGACTTGAGTGTTCTAATGTGTCCCTGGGGGTCACAGAGGCTCATAAGAGGTCTTAGTACACCTTCTCATGTGTTAGGACCCCTAAGAAGTCCCTCTTTGACCACTGGGGACACATTAAAACACTCAAGTGTGTCCCATGGGGTCATAGGACTCTTTTGGACACACTTGAGCTTTCTAATGTGTCTCCAAGAGTCAAAGAGGGACCGAAGGGGTACGCTTTAGGACCCCTAGGAAGTCCCTCTTTGAGCCCCGGGGGCATATTTGAAGACTCAAGTGTGTCCTAATTGGTTGTAGGATCCCTTGGGACACACTTGAGTGTTCCAATGTGTTTCCAGGGGTCAAATATGGACCTAAGGGGTCCTAATACACCTTCTTACACGTTAGGACCCCTAGGAGTCCCCCTTTGACCCCCGAGGACACATTGGAACACTCAAGTGTGTATCAAGGGGTTGTAGGACCCTTTTGGACACACTTGAATATTCCATTGTGTCCCTGGGGTCAAAGAGGGTTCTAAGGGGTCCTAATACACCTTCTCACATGTTAGGACCCCTAGGAAGTCCCCATGACCCCTTTTGACACTTTTAAACACTCAAGTGTTTCGCAAGGGTTTATATGACCCCTTCGGACACACTTAAGTGTTCTAATGTGTCTCAGAGTTCACAGAGGGATGTAAGGGGTCCTAGTACACCTTCTCATGCCTTAGGACCCCTAGGAAGTCCCCATGACCCCTTTCAACACATTTGAACACTCGAGTGTATCCCAAGGGGTCCTCCAACCCCTTGGGACACACTTGAGTGTTCTAATGTGTCACCGAGGGTTACAAATGGACTTAAGGGGTCCTAGTACATCTTCTCACATGTTAGGACCCCTAGGAACCCTCTATGACCCCTTTGGAAACCTTTTGGATGCCTTATACTGGTGTAATTAACCTGTATACTAATATGTCCTATATAATATATATTATATATATTATACTTCATTTTATTATATATACACCAATATTTAATATATAATATAGAATACATATATATATTAAATATTATATAATATATATAATCCATAATCTAATATATAATTTTTGATATATAATATATCATATGAAAGAGGGAGAAAGGGGAGGGAAAATTTAAAAATTAAATTTTGCCATCATTTTTGAGTACCCAATTTTAAATCGGGTACCTGATTAGGCTCGGTATTGCTTTGTACACCAAACCTAAATGGTCAACTCTAAAAATGTCACAAAAACATGTTTTTCCCCTGTTTCTCTGAGTTCTAGACTTCGACCATGTAGCTGACAACTTTTTTTTTCATCTGAATTTGATGAAATGAAAAGGGTATCTTAAGGAGATTATTAGCTTTCTATCGATATAATTGCTGTCAAATTTTGAATTCGGTAAGTAATTATTAGTTATTTTCTAATTGAGTTACCTCTAAAGTACTGATTTATATACTGATTGAAAAATAGCTATAACTTTCAAACGGTATAACATTTTTGAAATCTGAAAAATGCATCACATTCTATGCTTCACCTACTATAAGGGAAAAAAAATTATTTTTGAATTTTTTAAATTTTTCAATGAGTTAAGGTGGTCAGACACGGGAGTTTTTTTATTTTGAAAATGTTGTAGCAGAAAATTCATAATTAATTATTATTTTGGATTAAAATTACAAAAAAATATGTGTCACATCTGGGCATGAGTCTACTACTTATATAAAAAATATTATAAAAAAATATTATCATTTGATTATAATTAAGGTGGTCAGACATACACCTACTTCTTATTTTTTTCCTGAAATTTTTGTACTGCTACATTGAAATCTATACTTTTCACCAATCATATTTAATGTTTTTAAGAAAAGGCTTAGTATTTTAGAAACTAAATTCAATTTCCTACATATTCTATTATTACAGATTTTTCATATTAGGTTGATAGCTAGTTCAAAGTTTCACGTCAAGTTGACTAACCCTGATTTTGCTGATTTTTCATTGCCACTTAAGGGCATAATTTGGCCCGTCATGATCTCGCACATACCCATACTTTCTTCGCTTATAATCATTCATGATATCTTTTCTAGGACATTTTTTGTAAAGATATCTCTTTTCTACAATATCTCTTGATATGATTTGATATATCCCTTGCTTTCATCTATGGGGACAAGGTATTTTCCCTTCTTCCTCTATCTAAGGATCTACTTTCCTTAGCTTAGTGGCATTTATTAATCATACAACAATATTTCCCTATCAAGTTTTATGTTTTAGGCTATGGATACCATCTTCTATGAGAATTTATTGTCCTAGGTCATCACCTCTTCTTTATTTTGCAAATTTATTTTATCATAAACTCTTGCCTTTTCTTTGGGTTAGAGTTTGACTCCTTCATTCTGTGATTCCTGTTCCTCTTCATCACAAGGGGCTTGATGATTGAACCTTTGGTCCCTCTTTTCTTTAGAAGATGACATTTTATTGTAATAAATCCTCTATGGTGGGGGTCTTTCTGGTAAAATTTATTCCCCTTTGAGGACCCTTTTTTCATATGTGATATATCCATTTCATGATTATCTATACTCTCAGAGGTAAGGGTCAATACTCTTTGCTAAGGATATAGTGCATATTGTTGTTATGCTGGATATCTCCTTACCTTGTGAAGTAGGTATCCTCTTTCTCTTTCTTATCCTACCTAGTGGGTAGTCATGATAAGGAGGGGGGCATATATAGGGTCTCCCTTATACTATAGTTTATAGTAGTTTACATTTTTCAACATGCTAAATCCTCGGAAGGTAACGCACATAAGTTGCTAAATCCTGAAGAGACACACATTTTTATTTTTATTTTTTGCTAAATCCCTGGAAGGTAATGCACATAAGTTGCTAAATCCTAAAAAGATACGTATTTACAATATGCTAAATCCTTGGAAGGTAATGCAGAAGTTTCTAAATCCTGAAAAGACGCACATTTTATAATCCATAGTGATACAAGAATGTGGATCTATGGATATTTCAAAAGCCGTCAAAAGATGCATTACTATTAAAAAGAATAGTTTATTGGTGAACGTGTTAGGCTCTCCCTCCTTGGTGATTCATGGTAAGGTGGGCATATTACTAGGTGATGTAATCACTTTCTCTTTTCTCTCTTTCACTTTCATGCTAGTACGATTAGATCATAAAGCTATGTTATCTATAGTGTTGCTCTTGTCTTGCTTATGTAGTCATGTATGTTTTCTGTGATTAATTTCTCTTTAATTTCATATCTTTATGCATGTATGTTGAGTTAGAATCCTTGGTTTTGGTTCTCATGTCCTTGACTAAGTGATTTTCTACCTCATTGCAATCCACCAGAGTATATCTTCTAACTTTACCGCAAGTATGTTCGATTTCCATACTTCCGCTAAAGTGGGGGCTTAATGTATCATCTTGAAATGGAAGCATTTCCATGTTAATAATTTGAAGCCCTCCTTAGGGGGTTTTTTTTACCACCATAATATTGTCCCCTCGTTTCTGCATCCTCTCCTACTTATGTGTCTGTTTAGGACCCTGATTGGGCCTCTTCGGGCACCATCCCTCCCATCAGGCATGTTTTCTAGGGGTCCTAACTCCCTAGGTCAAGGTTGAACTCGACCTTTACCTAGTTCAAGGATGACCTTGACCTTGACCTAGGTCCCCCTTTCAAATCTGGAAGTCTGTTGGCTGCCGGAGGTCATCAAAATCCATTTCCCCCTTCCGGGTCGACTATTTTGGGTTCCAAAGAGACGATTCTTAAATTATATTTAATGTAGGTCCTCTTTTATGGGTATGGGTCTAAATGGAACTTAATTCTCCTATGTAGGCCTCTCTAGAAGATTGTGCTCTAGTTTCATATATAAGTAATTTTTCTCCTCTCATTTTCTCTAAGCCAGATTAAGCACGAATTGTCAAATCAAGCAAGACGTCATCAAGAAAAAAGTTAAGGCATCCATTATTCTACATGTTTTCAAGCTTTCAAGGTGTTCAAGTTATCCTTTCAAGCATTCAAGTTCTCCATTGAAGATCAAGGATTCAGTCTTTCAAGCCTTTGAAGGGATTTGGTTCAAGCATTCAAGATTCATCATTCAAACCCTAGATCTATCCATCATGGTGGTGTGATCTTCCTTCAAGATCCTTTGTGCATCCTCAAGATTATCTCATTCTCTCTTCAAGGTGGATTCCAAGCATACAATCATGGAGGTTTATGGTTTCTAATTGAGTCCAAGCTTTCATATTTACATACTTGTTTACATTAAAAATACAATTGCATATCGATTTAAATATCATAGCTTCAATATTAGATTTACTTCTACTACTTGTTAGCATTCTTTATTTCAATTATTGATTTCAAGGTTAATTCCTAAATCAGGGTTTGACTAATTCAAACCCCCCAATAAAAAATCCATTGTTCTTGCAGGTATAGGTTCAAAACAAGAGATTGGAGTGCAGATTCGGATACCCTTATCAAAAAACTTCTCGGATCCAAAAATAGATTTTCAGTCTGAGACTTTTTAGGTTGATTTTTCCCTAGGTTGCAATTGGAAATTATGGGTCAATGGTGACATTGAATTGAGGGTACAAATTGGAACTATGTTAGAATGAAAAAATATTTCTGGGTTTTGTTCGTCTCTGTGTTTCCATTCTAGATCCGGTCTCTGATTTTCTAGAAACTGAGTGTAGACCCTGAAAAAAGCATTCTTTAGATCTATAATATTTCAAGATTATTACTTTTCTCCTATCCATTTCAATTAAAGTTAATAATCTTTCTAAATCTATCACACATTCAAATCTATAAACGGGTATTTAAGATCTTCTTTATTCCTATTTCCAATCGATTGATTCATTTGAGCATTGATCCTTGTTTTGGGGTTAAACAATTTGGATCCTTCCTTTGTATATTTAAGGATAAAAGGAACATATTATTCTCCCCTCACATTTCAATAAACATTCCAATTTTAAATGTAACATTAGGTCATCATCTCTATTTCCTATCTTACATTTTGGTGACCTTCTATTTTATATGTTACACCATCTAACACCATGTGTAGAGAATGTGTAATGGGGAAACATAATAGAAGCAGTTTTAAAAATAAAATATTGCTCAGCAAAGAGAAGTTGGATCTACTACATATAGATCTATGTGGTCCTACAAGAACAAGATCTTACTACGGTGAAAGGTATTTTATAATTTTTGTTGATGACTTTTCTAGGATGATGTGGGTGACATATCTAAGAGATAAATCAAAGGAATTTGAAAATTTCAAGATATTCAAAGAAAAAGTGAGAATGAATCAAACTTAAAGATAAAATGTTTGAGATCAGATAGAGGTGGAGAATTTAATTTAGACTTGTTCAATACCTACTGCAAAGAGCATGGAATATACAGACAGACATCTGCTCCTAGGACGCCGCAAAAGAATAGGATAGCAGAGCGAAGAAACAGAACAATATTAGATGTTGCTAGAACCATGTTGTTGGAAGGAAATGTATCACATGTTCATTAGAGAGAAGTTGTTGGTACTATTTTGTATACTTTGAACCAAATTCATATCAAAGAAGGTACAAGTAAGAATCCCTATGAACTATGGTTTAATTATACTCCTACTATGAAGTATTTTAGAATATTTTGTAGTAAATGCTATATCAAAACAGATGATAAGATAGGAAATTTTGATGCTAGAAGTGATGAATGGATCTTCCTTGGTTATTAAACTAAAATAAAAGCTTATAAATGCTTCAATATGAGATTTAGAAAGATGATTGAAAGTGCTAATATGAGGATTGATGAAAAACTCTAGATTCAAGAAAGAATATATGACTACAACCAAACTACAGAAATAAAGGAGGTTACTACAGACCAAGAAGAACCTTTTGAGATTAACTGTGAGATCGAGGTATGTCAAGATGACTCAAATGATCGTACTAAAATTCCTAAGAATCTGAGGTGTGTTAATAAAAACCATCCTAAAGATCAAATTATTATAGATGAAAATACAGGAATGATGACAAGATCGAGATTAAGAGATCAAATTTGCTTGATTTCTCAACTTGAACCAAAATCTACTGATGGGGCATGTAGAGATGAATCTTGGCCAAAAGCTATGCAGGAAGAATTGGAATAGATAAAGAAAAATAATACTTGGCAAATGGTTCTTAGACCTAAATATAATAATTTTATGGGAACTAAGTGGTTTTTCAGAAATAAGATGAATGAAGAAGGAATGGTTGTAAGAAATAAGGCAAGACTAGTTTACAAAGGCTACTCACAACAAGAAGGTGTAGAATTTAAAGAAACATTTGCTCTTGTTGCTAGGCTTGAGACTGTAAGATTATTTCTTGCTAATGATTCACACAAAGAATTCAAAGTATATCAGATGGATGTGAAATCTGATTTTTTGAATGGACATCTAGAAGAGGAAGTATATATTGAACAACCTGAGGGATTTTCATTGACAAGAGATGAGGACATAGTTTTGAAGTTGAAGAAATCTTTGTATAGAATGAAACAAGCACCAAGAGAATTATTTGCAATATTGGACAGGTATCTACTTCATCTTGGCTTTAGAAAAGGTAATGCAGATAGCAATTTATACTTAAGAACTAGTGAAGATGGAATTCTGATAGTGCAAGTTTTTGTTGGTGATATCATTTTTGGAGGAAATGATGTAATGAGTAAAAATTTATCTAAAGAAATGGAAAATGAATTTGAGATGTCAATGATTGGTGAGATGAAAATTTTCCTTGGATTGCAAATTAATCCAAACAAGAGTGGTATTTTTATTTCTAAGACAAAGTATCTTAAAGAAATGTTGAAAAAAATTAGAATGGAAGATTGTAAACCCGTTGGAACACCTATGGTTACTCATCATAAGCTTACTACTACTAATGATTCTTAGAGTGTTTTTCAGACAAAGTACAGATCTATGAATGGAGGCTTACAATATTTGACTCACACCAGACTAGATATTGCTAATGAAGTTGGAATTGTGGAAAGATATCAAGAAGATCCTAAAGAGACACACCTTGTTTCTATGAAAAGAATATTTAGATATCTGAAAGGAACACTAGATTATGGCTTATGGTATAATAAATTTGATGATTTTTATTTACATGTTTATACTGATGTTGATTGGGCAGGAAATATTGATGATAGAAAGAGTACAAGTGGTGGTGCTTTCTTTCTTGGGAAAATATTGGTTTCTCGGTTAAGTAAAAAGTAGGACTGTATACATCAGTCTATTGTTGAATCTGAGTATGTTTTTATTGCTATAAATTGTACATAGATTTTTGGATGAAATAGATGTTGAAGGACACTGGGATAACTTTTGATGAGCCAATGGTTATCCATTGTGATAACACTAGTACAGTGAATATGTCAAATAATTCAGTAATGCATTCAAAGACTAAACATATTTCCATTAAGTATCATTTCTTGAGAGACAAGGTAGCAGAGAAGGAGAATAGATTGGAGTATATCATCACAAAGGAACAAATAGCAAATATATTTACAAAACCTTTTCCAAATAATTCCTTTGAGTACCTTAGAGGTATGCTTGGGGTGTGAGCCCCTCCTTGCAAGAACTAAATTGATGAAGAAATGTATCAGTACAGTGGCTTTTAGAGCTATATCATTTTATGGACTTGATGTATGGATCTACTCCTCAGGGGGAGTGATCGTAGGAGCATTATAGAACATATTTAGGTAATCTTTCACCTGGTTGTTGGACATATGAATATTTTAAAAAGATACATCTTGTAGAGGAAAGAAGAAGAGTTATGGCACCCTTTGCCATTGTTGTCAAAGGGCGGGAGATTCTATGAGAAAATCCCTACTATTTTAGGGAGAGTTGTCATGAGGATATTGAGAAGATTGTATTGATAGAGTATTTTTGATTGATCAATTTTCCCATATGTTACCATAAATACCAAAGGCAGATATTGTTGGAATTGGTCTCTGATGTTATTGTTGGCATTCATGTTTTTTCACTAATGTCAACATATGTTTCTATGGAGGGAGATCAGACTGGTTATTACTGTTATTTTGACTTACAAAAGTATATGGATACTATACGGTTGATTCAGAATGTGTGAAGATGGTGATGTGTATAGGGATATGTTTTGATCTTATTCCTACGGTTGCATGGCTTAATATTACCTATTGGATGAGTTACATATGTTTTAATGAAGACTAGGTACTTGACGGTGACACTGATCTTTGATAGAGTTAGTCTCTATGTTTTGAGTATAACTTATGTGCAACATGGATTCAAGTTATGCGAGCTAAAGGGATGGAAGGAGACATGTTAATGAATTTTTTTTATGTTCCATGGGTTTTAGGACTCTTGGTGATGTTAGTTGTGGTGTGTGTTCTAGAGGAGACCTATTTGGGGCCGACTTCATATTATATTTAATTAATTGTAATTGATCGTTTACTTGTTATAGGTACCATCTGTATCTTAGCAAGGGGTTAATTAATTATTTTTACATTGGAGAAACCTAATTTTCTGACCAAATTGATTATTTTAATAGGGTATCTAAGAGAGAGATTTTCCCATAAGAAAGGATGATTGTGGAAGAGACAATGAAGTGTGGAAGCTGCGAGCTTGTTTGTGTGAAGTCTAATGTATGTAGAGAAGAGGTTGTGATTATGTTACTTCATTGGAACTGAACAAGAAAAGACATTTTCTATTAGACAGTTCATTGGATTGTATATCTCTTATACATTTATATCTCGGACTATAAGTCCTGAGGGTGGATTTAACTTTTTTTAGGAAGTGTGCTTGGGTACTGAGCCCACTATTACTCTTGACTCCTAAAAGGGTATGTCCTTTAACAGGGACTATGTATTGTAATGCATCAATAAGCTCCTAACAGAGATAAATATTTTAAAAGGGATATCATTTGGATTAAAGATTTTGTTTATAAATTTTACTGTTTAATAATTTTTCTCACAACTGATCCCCCCCTCTCAGTTTTGTTGGTGGACTATTATTCCTAAAAATTTATCTAGGATAGATGGCCTGATGATTATCTTGACATGTTTTTTTTTATCCTTACTGATCTCATTTAGATTTTTGACTTGTGCACCTTTTGTAACTAGTCTACCTGCATGTTGATTTTCTTTTCTAGGTATTGAAATTATATTGAACACATCAAAGAATTCTAATGAATCCCAAATTTGGTGCTTATATGACTTCAAAGTATCATTTTTAACCACATGTAAGCCCCTAACTTGGTTGACAACAAGTTCACTATCTCCAAAAACTTGAAGACACTTGATATTCCTTTTTCTAGCCCATTCAAGACCTTGAATTAAACCTTCATATTCAGAAATGTTATGTTAGTACATGCAAATGCAAAATCAAAAGCAACATAATACTTATCTTATTTTGGGGATACAAGAATTACACCGCCATGAGCTTCATTCTTGCTTATAGATCCATCAAATTATAATTTCCATACTTGATTCTACCCTTCTGAATTATGATCTTCAATCTTCTCAAGGTTTGGCATCAATGCACCAGGATCATGCATCATGTACATCCCTAAACTTGCCACTTCAATAATCATATGTTTATTTTTATTGGCATTTTATACTTCCCATTCATCCAAAAAGATGTCTGGAATACCTTCTACATGAGTTTTTGGCTCTTGGACTTGAGGGTGTTCATCATGATCAAACACAAGAAAATTGGCATTTATGGCATTAGGTACATAGGGCTCAATTTGATCTTTGGCCAAAAATTTTCATTTGATGGTCACTTTGGTTCCATACCTTGTTCTAAATAGCATATGTGACCAATCTGAGGATAAGTAACCTCCTATATTAGCAGTGAAATCCCTAGATAAACACAATGCCAAATAAGGAGGAAAATCTATAACAAACATGTCTTGCAATATGGAAAAATTTGGACATGCATGGAGTGTGAGACTTGCACCCTTAATCAGACCTACTGTATCCATAATTGAACCATCCAACTGCACTACTCCTTTCTCAAGGGGTTGATATTTCAGGCCTAATTGGTATATAATCTTTTGTTGTATCACTTAGCTTGTGGCTCCACTATCAACCATACAATTGTGAACAATCTTATCCCTATAATTACAGAAATATAAAAAGGAGGAGGTTTAACATCTTCACTCACTAATTTTTTGTTGTCTTTAGAATCATTTGTTAGAAATTTTAAAGGATCATCGGTAGCTTTAAGAATAGAAGTTTGTCTTTCATTCAAAGCAAAAGATAAAATCCTAGCTTGACCAGGAAGAGAAAGAGTATCCCACATGTTCATAGTAACATTCCCCCTCTTCATATTTTCAACAATATTGAATGAAATAGTTGCATGTTCCTTTTGAGAAGTCTTGACACTAGTAGGCTCAATTTGTACTTGAGGCTGCTCCTTGGCTTGATCTTGATGAGTTCTTTGTAGGACCTTGGTAACTTGAGGAGTAGATGGATTAGCACTTTCATCTCCTTGGTTGCTAGTTGATGGTTGAGCTATATTTAGATCTCTTTTCTTAATCCTTGTATTTTCTGCAATTGAAGTATCAACTCTACACATTCCACAAAACTCCTCACCTTGCCAATTAAAAAATTGGCATCAATTGGAGGTTGATCCTCTTGTTGTGAAATTTCTTCTACAATTGGTTGAGATCTTGATGAGCCTTGCACCATAAGTTCTTTATTGATTATCCTATTTGCACAAGTTTCTTGATTGTGAGCTTGATTACAAGGAAAGACTATTCATAATCTGTAGCAAGGTTATTTTAGTCAGGAACAATAACCTTGATTGGAATGGTTGCATTAAGAGGTGTTGGAGCATAAGGCTGATAAGGCCTTTGATTTTGATTCTACCTAGATCCTTGAAAATTCCCTTTCTAAGGAGTTCTAGTACCTTGGTATTATTTCCCTTGACCTTGGTATTGTTGATTGGGTCCTTGATACTGTTGATATGGTTGCCTAGGAGATTGATATTGCTTTCTCATACTTGTTAACTCATTACCTAGGGTTTGCAATAAGATCTCCATATTTTGTTTATTACCTCTTAACTCTAGAAATTATTGAGAAGGTCTTGAATCTATTGGGTCATGATTTATGAAAGGTTTTGAAATTGATGCAATGGGAAAAGGATTGAATGGAGGTATTTACAAAGGCATATTAGGCTGACTATTGGAAAAAATAGGCATGGGTGGCCTAGGGGATATCTTTCTAGCTTAGATGAGACTATTCTCAGCTCTAACTACTATCCCAAAATCTTGGGGCAGAGAAGTACCTCCCATAGATTAGATCATGATTGCATCTATTCAAACTTCTTAAGTAATAGAGAAATGCATGATCAGTTGAAGGCCTTACTGTTGCAGGGATTCTATGTCGTGACTACTAAAATCTATTATCGAAATCCATCATTTTCTCTTGGGGATCACATTTGATTGTAGTGAGTTTCTCCACCAAAGACAATTAATCTAATTTGTCCTCAAAATTTCTATTCAACAATTCACCAAGTACATGCCATGAATCAGTTGAAGCAACAGCTAGAGTCCTAAACCATTCCAAAGCTTTCCCCTTCAAGGATGTTACCAATAACTTGACTACATCTTATTCTATTATGTTATGCATATTTCGTAATGTAGCTATGTCCCTAATATGATGAACTACAGTGGTTTGATCCTCCCCATTGAAATCATGCAAACCTTTTAGGGCTGCCAATGGAACATCATGATGACAGGGGAAATTCAATGGACTGCCTTGATTAAAAGTCACAAATGCAAATATCCTTGTCATTGTTATAGGCCAAAATAGAATTTTTTGGACATGATCTGGTCCTTGTAAATTGATTTTAATTCCTAATATGAGGGTTATGATCACTGATTCTTCTCGGTCAAATGATCTTCTTGAGAAAGTAGGGCTTGTTGAAAGCCTTGTAGTAGCTTGAAGATCAAGAGTATCATATCTACCTCTCTCTAATAGTTTATTCTTTGAAAGGGTCCTCCCTCTCCTTCTAGGAGTCTCCAATTGTAGATATTCACAAGAATTTGAACTTCTTGTCTATATTTTTCTCATAAAAATGTTAAACAAGCATTGGTGTTTTCTTCCTTTAAGCAGAGTCACTAGATATGCTAAATATTCACCTCTTCTAGACTACTAACTCGGTGCTAGCATATTTGAATAGAATGAATATTTGAATATATTCTAACTTGTTTCCCACCAGGCATGTCAAAATTGTTGAGAGACTGGAATTGCACCCTCCTCAATCTTGCATGAAGGCTTGAGGATTCTAGGACAACATGGAAATACTCCTAGGTGGTGGTATTTCCTATGGATGGAGTGAATCTCTAGATTCTAGGCTGATTCCTATTTCATATATCACCTATGTAAACCTTGAACACAAAAATGAAAACTTTGATGGAAAATGGGTAGAAGGATGTAGAAGGGGAAAACTTAAACAATCTACTCTACTAGGTGATGCACCAAAGATGACGTAAATGGTAATCCAACACTAATCATAAGGGAACTCTTGAAGGAAGACTGGTTTATAAAATTGACACAAATCTAATGATTAAACCACTTGCATATCAGTACTTCATAAGGAGGTTTCAAATCTTCTTATCATTAATAGGTCAAGAGGAAAAATAATCTTCATACTTAACCAAATTATGTAGAATTTTTTTCTAAAAACACGGCTTACAACCTATGCAAGAGAAATACTACCCACTTAAAGATGCATAATAGAGACATAAACTTGCATGATACAAAGGTTGAATACACTACAAGGAAACATAAACTCCAAAAATCTGCATACAATGAGATGAATTAAAAGAAGGTCTACAAAACTATGATTTCTATTCAATGCTCAAAAGGAATTTTCTTATAATACCAGTTACAGTGGATTCCACATCCTCTTAGAAAACTAGAGGATCACAATAATAACTCCTATTCTTCAAAAATGTTGGAACCACTTGATTAAACCACTAAAATTTCCTTTAAAGGGAAAACCAACACCAATTACAACATGAACACAAGATAAAATTTCTATAAACTACTTGAACATCTGGAGAGATTAGGAACTGAACTATAGAAGGGGTTAGAATTGAGGGTCTTCATTAATATCTCTGGTCCAAAGTCATGCAAAAGAGTGTTTCCACCTTTTTACTTTGGTGAAAACTCATTGAAGTATCCTTTGCACTAGAGTTGAACTGCTATTAACTGTGTTGAACTCAGTCTTTAACTCTATTTCCTTAGTTCATGCAAAAGGAAGGGTTTTAACTCATTAATTCTATGGTGAAAATGATGTAAGTGTTCCAAGGGTTTTTTTGCACAATTAACTAAGAATATTTTCTTTGTCTTCTTCAAGGATCCTAATCTCCTATAGGACCTTATTAGGCTTAGGTGATTAACTAAGTCCTAATCTCAGTCTTCTTCAAGAGTCTCACACTTGTGCTTCACCTTTGAAAGACTAACACACTAGTAGTTACTTCACTTCCTCTCCTAGACTTAGAAGGATCTAAGTGTCAATTCCACTCTAACATCTGTGTGTGTGATTTTTGTACCTATTAAGAGACACAACACTTCAATAAATCATTGCATTAGTGAAATTAAAGGGTTAGCAAACATAGCAATCACTAAAATTGATCTATTGCTTCCTATCTAGGTGGAGTATAAAAAATGAAATAATAGCCCTCAAATTATGCATATTCCAGTGACAAATACAACCTAAGAACGGAAGATTCAAATGAAAATTAATCTAAATGATTCAAAAACATGCATGCTAGCTCTGGAAATGGAGATTAGAACATTATAGCTAAGATTTAAGCTAGAAAGCACTATGACAGTCCTAAAAATGAGCAATATGAGATTGCTCCTTCAATTCTGCAAAATATGTGCAGCATAACGATGCTATTAACTCTTCAAAATTAGGAGCATTATAACAATACATTAAAAGACTTTCAATTTCAAGGCCATTTGAGCTCAAAATCCATCCTATTTATAGGAGAAATGGAGGAAGGGGAGAAGACTCTAGAAGGGCTGCCATTAATGAGGGTGTAAGACTCATTAATGAGGTATGGGTGGAAGGAATATGTAAGAGCCATTAATGCTTCATTTATGAAAGCATTAATGAGGTATGGGTGAGGGTTTAAGAAGCATGGATGAGGGTTTAGAGTCAAGCCTGACAATGTGGACTTGAGGGAAGGAATCTTCAGATTCCTTGACTTTCTCAAGTGGGTGGAGTTGTTAATCATTCCTTAATGGAATGTGACAAGCTTAAGGGTAGCTTAGGGTTAGAATTAGGGCTTAAGGCATGTGATCAAGAAGATAGAGATGGCAGGAGAGAGAATGAGTGGAGGGGGGTTAGCTAATTAGGGTTAATTAGCTAATTAAGAAGAATTAGCATGTGAGAAGGGGTTGGGATGAGTTTGAACTCATGGTTGGGTATTTGAGACTGGTTAGGTTTGAAGGAATATTAATAAAATGAATTGTTGTAATAACATATTCACTTAATAATAGGGATTTAATTAATCATCTAAGATTTTGGTTCATTTATAACAATAAATTAGAACTATAGCCAAATTGAGTCAATTTAGGCTAGGGGATTCATTTTCCAAGTGATGAGGTATAAATAGGATTTCATTAATTCCCTTTAAATTAATTACCTTAGCCAGGTTTGATTTGAATTGATTGAATTGAATTGATTAGATTGGCTAAAGTGATTAATGTAAATTAGTGATTAGATCACTTAGGAGCTTGAATCTGATTTGAAAGAATTATGCCAAGCAGTAACAGGGTCATTTGGACATAATTGGTGGTATGATCATACTTAGGGAAAATAGGGTCTATGGTTAGAGCAGACCAAATCTAGGTGGTTACAACATCCATCAATCATTGCAGGGGTGTCCAAAATCATGTAGAAAGTCCATCTAATCCCATTTGAATCCATTTTGATGGATCTCTTAACTCTTTGCAATCGAGTTCCAACTTTAGTCTCAAAGAGGCCTAATTGGGCTTGTTTCCTTGTAGCCTTTCACAGTGACCTTTTCCTATTTCTTGCAAAACTTTTCCAAAGAACTTAAAAATCTAAGCCCATAGCCAGATACCCTTTATCCTTTAACAAGATATTTTGGAATTTTTAGTTCCCTAAGTCATCCGTACATAGGGTTCCTACAACCTAGGTCCAATAGGCCTAATTTCTAGGACTGTCTGCAACTTAGTTGAAGACTTGCTTAAAACTTGGTCTCAATGATTGGTATGAACTTGACCATCACAATATGTTAGGATAAGACTAAAACCTAACTAAAACTATACTTAGTTTGTACAATACTTGTAACACCCCAAAATTGGCACCTTATAACTCTAATCAATTTTGGTGCATTTTCTCGTCATCAAAGTCCTATTGTACTAGGCAAATTCTCTCCCTAATTGACTTTAATTGACTTGGTCTCAAATGCAGAAAACCTGAATTTGCATAAATCTCATCGCATTATATTTAATTCCTAAATTATCAAGGTTTATTAGCTAAAAATCCCTATGATTAATTAATTTAATTCTAAAGTCCTAAGTGCTTTCAAATTAAATTAATTCCACCCCCTTTAGCTAATACACATCAAAAAGGAATTGAATAGTTATTTAATTATTAGGATGAATTATCCTAAAAAAGGAAGTCCATAATTCCATGTGAAAATCCACTCATGTGGCAATAATTCATTCTTTTAATTGAATAATTCCTTCAAAAATTGTCTCACCTTCCTCCATCGAAATAAAGAGTCAACCGTTTCTTTTCAAGAAACTCTTCATCCCCTTCTCAGGTTGTTCTATATTATGGGCCTCATTTTCTTCATTCGGGGGGATCACTTAGAGAGCATCAAAATTATAGTTAATTTTTTTCTCACCAATTTCATATTTCATAGCTTTTGTTTCTTTTTAGTTTAAAATCTCATTTAGTATAATTGTATTCTCATGGCTAGTGTAATTTGAATATTGTTATAGTTTAATTCAATTAAATCTGCATTTCATTCATAGATTAATGGACTTTTCATTCATAGATTAATGGAATTTTCATTCTTAGATTAATGGAAATTTTCTTATCTTTCATGCCTTAAAAATCCTCCATTTTAGCGATGATCAAGGTTGTTGGTTCTTGTTCTGAGAGTAAATTAAGGAACCCCAACTAAATAGGAGGCAACAAGTCGCTTCAATCAAGTTTGTGAAATGGACAATTCATGTTCATCTTTGCAAATTTTATGATTGAGTAAGGACCATGTTGAGTTTGTGCCTAAATAAGAGGTCACATTCTAGCACACACATTTTGGCACCCACCGTGGGGAAGAAAAAATGATTTCTGGCCTCACTCTCAAAATTTTCTGACAGTAATTTGAACTCTGTCGTACGTCTGTACATCACTGGTACCGAATCTTGCGTGACATTTCAGATCAAACTGCATGAAGTTTTTCTCCCAGTAGCAATCTCTCGCATGAAGAAACACAAATCTTGCGCAGGTCCCTGCACTTTCTCGCGCGTAGCGAAATACTTTCTCACGCGAAGTTTTACAGACAGTCAATTAATTTCCACAATCTACAATTTACTGTTATCATTTTATGTCATTTACTTTCTGTTGTTGATTTCATATTTTTGATTTCTACTACAGCATAACAGTGGTCTATAGGTCGCTTGTCAAAGATCATAAAAAATTGCTAACGGTTTTCTTGCAGGACAGTTGTCAAAGGCATATTAAAAATGTTGTGCTTGTTTACTATTTTTCATTCACATGGATTAAATAGGGCTTTGTTAAAATTTCTTAAGGGTCCTGATAGCAAAGTAGGGGAATAGGCTCTTCATTACATGGAAGTGATACCCATGGATGAAACCGAGACCCAGATGTTGCTAGAATGACGGATACTTGGGGAAGCAGAGTAAGATAGTGAATCTTAAACACATCTACTTGTGAGGGGATTATGCTCTTCTCTCTTTGAGAGAATCAGAAACCCAAAGGCTTGTGGATTTGGTGGAGTGACGCTATCTCAGTGATGAACATGTCTTGAGTGTTTTGGTTAGGTGAAGAGGTAGAGAAGTATGCTCTTCTCTCTTTGAAAGGATCAGAAAATCAGACCCTTGAATCCAAGCCAAGTTGTGTCACCTTTAGAGGGCCTGTCAAAAGTTGAACCTCCAGGAATGGCCCAGGTGAGTACACACCTATCACCGATGATTCCACCTCACTATAATAAAGTCTTCTTTTTTGAGTCCAAAGACTCCAAAGCCATGGTAACTTCTTTCTCATGATTTCGACTATCATCTTGAGAAAACCTTGTTTGTCGTACTGAGCGGTGCCGCTCCCAGCCTTGCTTGCAAGGGTGTATGACTTTCAAGTTTTGGTGTGGCTGTGAGGCCCCAGCTCTGTATCAGAGGCACCAAAGGTTATTGTGAATGGAAGCCCACTAAAAAATCTTTTAGTTAGATGCCTACCCGGAACACCTCTTAAAGAAGACATAATCTGTGCGCAGGGAGAGGGAAGAATCTCTCCCCTAGATTCTTGACATAGGTATGCACCTGGATGCTTGAAGTGGTATATGATGTTGGCCCCTACTTTAAGGGTAACCTTCAAACATATATACTTAGTCCTTGGAAACACCAAAAACACGGGCGCTCTCTCGAGGGTGCCTGCTGTGTGAGGTGCACACATACGCATAAGACAGCAGGGCATGGATTTTGTCTTCTCCACCATTTTTTGTAGGGATAAATAAGTGTTTGTTTTGATTCTTAAACTATCCAATCATGATCAAACAAAGACTCCCATGATTCTGCCAATTTTCTTTGTCCTTCGTAGAACTGTTTACGACTATTGCTTGTGTCACTATTGCTTGATTGAAACTTCGTTCTTGTTAATGAGTGCTTGTCACCTTAAAATAGAGATTGCTGATCTGTATCATCATAAAACTACCCTAAACTTGGAAATTTTGTCAGAGGACAGTCCCAACTGTGTCTCTAAATCTGGTTTTTGTCTCAAAAACTGATTCTGTTTATCAAAATATAGAGTTTTCTCGCGCGAGATTTTAGAAACTAAGCATTTCCTCATGCGAGCTTGCATTTTCTCGCGCAAAGTTGAGCACTTCCTTGCACGACATAGCATTTCCTCATGTAAATTTGTAGCCTGGTGTCCTAAAATAGCGAGATTTTTCCCATTGACTGGTGATTTTTTTGCCTGATCTGACTTTTGTCTGGGATCTGATTGCCTATTTCCCTATTTTCTAGAGTCTAAAACTGATTGTTTCAAGTTGTGAACTGATCGATTCTTACTCAAACTTGTCTTTTCTCTTTGTCTCTATCCTATCTCTTCTATGTTTTTGTACCTTGTGACACAATAGTCACATCTCGGCTATTGTAGCCATACTCTTGATGATTCGTGCCGAGTGCATCTCACATCTTGGTTGTTCTAGCCTGTTACCTCCTTTTCATTATTCCTAGAGATTGAGTTCTGAGTTGGATCCTAAGTTTCCTCTTGTTTCATCTTTGTCTATGCGTGTTACGACTAGAAGCGGTAATATTTTTCCCATTTGCGGTTCCGGAATAGGTAGGAGTAAACCTCATAATCAAGGAAAAGGTCATTCTAAACCCATTGTTCAACTTGATAGTCAAGAGGGATCCTCACATTCCTCTTCCCCATTCAGTATAGATCCGAGTTCAAACCAGAAACCAGTGTTCCAGTTGTGTTCTAATCCTTTGTTTCAAGATCAACATAATCCATTTTTTTCAGATCAACAAGGCTTGATAAATTCACCTGTTTCGGTTGACCCTATTGACAATCCTTGCTACCTTAGTGATCCTTTTGAACATATCAATCCTTTTGATTTTGTCAACCCCTTTGATCTGCCAAGAGATACATTGACTATGAGTTCTCAACTCGATACTTACACTCATACTGAGGAGGTGCACACGGCACAATCTCACGTTAATGACATGGCAACTCCTTTTGATTACTTACAAGGTCAATATAGCGGAGTCAACGACCAATCTCAAAATGAGTAAGGTCAACAAGAAGAGCAGCATCACTAGGGTCAAGATCATACTTAAAGCATTTATGAGATTATTGGTAATGATGATGAGCCAATAACTCAAAATGACATAGATGTTGGAAAATCTGATAAAGCTCTCATCAAAATGATGGAAATACTCCTTGCAGAAGATAAAGAGAAATATTTTCTAGATTTGGCAAAACAAGGAGTTAAGGTACCCCAAAACTTCCAAGTGGAAACACTTGTGGCTAAAGAAGAAGAGAGTGAGACTACCAAATTGCATAAAGTAATTCAAGATATTAAAAATCAAATCAGCCAACAATTCATGATGGAAAGCATCTGTCCTTTTCCTTTTGATAGGAGTCTTCTTATGCCACCTTTTCCCAAAGGTGTAGAACTCCCTAAATATGATAAGTATCTGGGTACCAGTGATCCTCAGGATCATTTAAGAGAATTTGGGGCCCTATCTATGGAGTTCATGCATGATCAAACTTATTTGATGCGTCTCTTTCCCCGAAGTTTGGGTGGACCTGCCATGGAGTGGTTTTCTCGACTACCCACTGGAATTAAGACTTTTGATGAGATTACCAATCTCTTTATACAACACTATTATCACAACATACAGCATCCCATCAATATTAGGGACCTTTGCAATCTTAAGCAAAGGCAAGGGGAACCATTCTTGACATTTCTCCAAAGATGGAGACAACTTTGCACTAAGTATCCTCGCAAAATACCCGAATCTAAGAAACTCGATATCTTCTTGGATAATCTCACCCCTGATTTTGGGTATCAAGTACAACTTCAAGGTCCCCTTAATTTTGATAGCATGATAAAGAAAGCTATAAGGATAGAGGCATTTATGGTTAAGAAAGGTGAATTGACTTTGTATAAAGATAGCAAACAAGGTTCCTCCTCTTCTAACAAAGATAAAGGGAAGTTTGTCAACAAGAATCGGGACATTGTGAATGATGGGGTAGTTGATAATGTGACTCTAGATCCTTCAAAAATAGTCTTCAATCTCACCTCTGGTATACAAGTGACCAAAGCTGTTGAAAAGGCAGCAAAAAACACTCAACAGCCTTCTAGATTTTCTGGCAACAAACCTTGGGCCCCACGACCCAAGCATGAATTTACTTCTTAGGGAGAACTGCTTGATGTGGTTTTCAAAACATTGGTGCAAAATCAGATTCTCACTCCTTTGGAAAAGCATCTATACGATCCGCAACCACAACCCCATTGGTGGAATGACAACGCATACTGTTACTATCACCAAAACAAGGGTCATAAGACTGCTACTTGTCTTCAATTATGTCATAAAGTCCAAGATCTAATTGATAACCAGGTTATCATTATGGAAAATCATAACAAGAATTCAGATCATAGAGCATTTAAAGATCCCTTTCCTCATCACGAGAAAGGTGAGTCTTCCAATGCTAAGAACAATAATGCCAAGGTTAACTACACACATGCCACCTATGACAATGTCATCAACATGATTGAGCCTATGGAAGTGGAGTATTGTAATGTGATTACTACCAGGGGAAGTGGGGATGCTCCTAAGCCTAAGACCCTATTCATCTTGAGAGGCCCTTAGTCTTGCTTATCTTAATCTGAATCATCTCAGGATTGCGCTAACGTTGTTACCAGATCCCGCGCTAAAATCACTATCAAGGGTCCTGACCCTGCTGCTGCTACATCCGCACCAAACCAACCCATGGATAAAACTATTTTTGGCTCTTACAACAAGACCATGAAAGTGGTCCCTACACCTCCTACTACTGGTTATAGAATTCTTGACCAGCTGCAAGGAACCAATGCTCAAATAACTATCTTTGAGTTGTTGAAGATCTTGCCTACTCATAGGCAGATTCTGGATAAAGCTCTCATAGAAGCTAACATCACCAAAGACATCAATCTGGATCAATTTCAATCCATGGTGGGTCACTTGACTTCACCGCATTATTTTTCCTTCTCAGAAGAAGATGATCACTCAATTAGTCACCCGCATAACGCTCCTCTGCATATAGAAGTCATGATTGGCAACCAACTAGTCTGTCGCGTCCTCATTGATAATGGTACTGGCCTCAATATTTTCTCTACTCACTTTCTTTCTCAGCTAGGTTATGACTAAGATTACATAGATTCCCATAAAAGAATTACTATCAAGGCCTATGATGAAGAAGAGAGAAAATCTAAAGGTTTAGTCGTGCTACCCATTCGGGTTGGACCAGTTGAAAGAGACGTCACATGTCAGGTGCTAGACCTTCCTCTTGCGTATAATATCTCACTGGGAAGACCGTGGATCCATGAGATGCAAGCGGTTCCCTCTACATACCATCAGTGCATTAAGTTTCCTTTCCAAGGCGTAGAGGTGACAATTCCTGCTAGTATGGGATCTTCTTGTAATGCGCTCACTCAGTCAGCTGATAGTCTTGTTCTAACTAACAAAGAATACAAAGAGTTCTATGATGCCAAGCTTAGAGATATGGAACAGACTTTGAAGGTCAAATACATAGGCATGGGGGGGTATCAAATAGAACCTGTGCTATCATTAGCAGCTCTGCCTCTATCTCCTCGTTCTTATGGGATACCTTCTAAGAACAACAGATCTTCTACTCCTCCTGAGATAGTTTATGATGGCGCCTTTGGAAGGGCTTCTACAACATTAGAAGATGAAGATGAGGAAAGAGCTATTAAAGCTTGGCTTTACAAAGGAAAAAACATATCTGAACAAGTTGCTCTAGCTCATGAACTAAATCCCAATAGCAAAGGTCTTAAGATTATGAAATGCTTTGGATACAAAGGGAGTGGTCCACTAGGGGTGAATGGTTATGGTTTAGTGGAACCCATTAAAGCTATGGGTCAAAAGACAAAAGACACAATTGGGTTAGGCTTCAAGAAGATCTCGTTCCATCTAGGGATTAACAAATTTGTGCCAAAATTGGATCCTTCACTAGAACCTAAAGACACAGCTACAGTTGACACCATAGAAGATAAATCCAATGAGGATTGCTTTCCTTATCCCATTCCTCTAGACCTGGCAGCATTCTTTGTTGAGCCAGATAATTTTTGACCACGCACCAGTATAGTCGAGACTGACAGCAATTTTGATAAAACCACTCCATTTGATGCACTAACCTATGAACAATGGAAAGTCTTACAAGATCTGTTTCCAAGGTGAATGATACATACCACCAGAGTTTCAAGAGAAGTTGGTGCAAGAATAGGATGGTGTTGCAAGAACTCCCAAACCTTCATGGTGCAAACACCCAAGTCAGAGTTTGGACACAGATTCTCATGAATATGAGTTTGACAATTTGTCAGAAGGATCTTATGAAAAGCTTCTCGACATAAGTGAGGGGTCTAGTGAAAGTTCTAATGAGTCCGAGTTCATAAATGTTAACATAGCTTCTACTATTGTCACTAGGATTCAAAAGGATTCAAACACATCTTTGGATGAGATCAATTTAGCTCTTAGCTTACTAGTCAACACTTTTGATGATTATACCGTGAATGCACTTGAACCCATCACGTCTCTTTCACTCCAACATCCTGAGCTAATAGACTCAAATTCCCCTTCTTCATCCAATGAAGTCCTTACATTCCATAATGACTATGCTCTAGCCTGCTACCTTCACACTGTTGAACCTGTAACATCCTCCACTAGTGAAGAAAGTGTCAATATGACTGAGGCTGATATCAAGTATCTTAGTCATAAAATTAAAAGAAGAAAAAATAGGTGCTCTGATGGTGAAAACCACATTGTGGAAGTGTCAGAGCCAAAAAAAATTAAAAAGAAAAGATGTATCCAAAGGTGAAAACCTCTTTGAGGCACCTAAGGATGAGATACTTGATGCACTTTTGAGTCATTTCCCAGAATGCTCATCAGTGCTAATTGAGCCAACTCAGCCGGTAAATCTGGGTACAGAAGAACATCCACACATTATTCATGTTGCCAAATCATTATCTACAAAATAATTTAAGGAATTCAAAGATTTCTTCAAGGATAAAAAGATAAACTTTGCATGGACATATTCTGACATGCTTGGTGTAGATCCTGATCTCATCATGCATCACTTGTCAATAGCTCCGGGTGTGAAACCAGTCAAACAAAAACTTAGAAAGATCCATCCACATGTGGCTCTACTGGTCAAGACAGAGTTGGAAAAAATTCTAAAGGCTGGGTTCATTAGAGCAATTGATTATGCAGAGTGGATCTCTAACATAGTCCCATTGACTAAACATGATAAACCTATCAGAGTTTGCATAGACTTTAGGGACTTAAATAAGGCATGTCCAAAAGATGATTTTCCACTTCCCAACATTGACATGATTGTGGATATGACAGTAAGGTATGAGATGTACTCTCTAATTGACGGTTTCTCTGACTATAACCAAATCAAAATTGTGCCAGAAGACCAAGAAAAGATTGCTTTCACTTGCGCATGGGGTACATTCTGTTGGAATGTTATGCCTTTTCATCTTAAGAATGCTGAAGCTACTTATCAGAGAGCTGTCACTACCATATTTCATTACATGATGCATAAGAAAATGGAGGACTATGTGGATGACATGCCTGCTAAAAGTATGGATAGGAAGACACATCTCACTAATCTAGGCCCTATACTAGATCGTATGGAAAAATTCAAGCTGCATCTTAACCCTAAGAAATGTGCATTTGGGGTTACTTTAGGAAAATTATTTGTTTATATCATCTCCGCGAATGGAATTGCGGTGGATCCTGCAAAGGTGCAATCTATCATGGAAATGCCTCCACCTCGCAATATCAGACAAAGTAGAGGTCTTCAAGGTTGGCTTCAATCTATCTGGCATTTCATCTCGCAGCTAGCTGACAAGTCACAACCATCTACTAAAACTCTACATAAAGGTGTGACTTATGAATGGAACAAAGAATGTGAACAACGCTTTCAACATATCAAACAATATCTAGCCAATCCACCTATATTAATGCCTCCTATTCAGGGGAAGCCATTGATCTTATACATCTCAGCTATAAAAACATCTCTGGGTGCTCTATTGGCCCAAGAAGATCAAAATAATAAAGAAAGAGAAATTTATTACATTAGCAAAACATTGGTCTGTAATTGAGAAAGCTTGCTTAGCAGTGGTTTTTTCTTCCCAGAAGTTATGACACTACATGCTTGCTCACACTACAAGGCTCATCGCAAAAATTGATCCATTAAAATACTTGCTCAGTAAAGCTACCCTCACAGTTAGACTAGCTAAATGGGTCATGCTTCTCAATGAATTTGACATTGAATATGTTGAGAGATAAGCTATCAAAGGGAAAGCAATCGCAGATCAGTTGGCTGAGGCACCTACTACAGATCATCAACCATTAAGGATTCAATTCCCAGATGAGTCCATCATGCTTCTCACACATCAAACATGGACCATGTTCTTTGATGGATCATTCACCCAACAAGGTTCAGGTGCTAGAATTTTGTTTATTACACCTCAGCGGTATTCATTACCAAAGGCATACAAAATGATGTTTCCTTGTACAAATAACACTGCTGAGTATGAATATTTTATCGATGGATTAAAGATCACTATTGAATGGCATGTTGATGAGCTAAAAGTCTTTGGAGATTCACAGTTGGTTATTAATCAGGTGAATGACATCTATCAAAAAAAAAATGAAAAACTGGTGCCCTATAAAAATATGGTTGATGACCTTAAGAAATACTTTGCACATGTTACTTTCCAGCAAATTCCAAGGGCGGATAATAAAGCAGCTGATGCCATGGCTACTCTGTCTTCTATGTTACAAATGCCAAAAAATGATTTCAAACATGAATTCCTAGTGGAGATGTTATGCTACCCTATCTATGATTCCCCTAACTCCCAGATGATCTGTTCAGTCATTGGACATGACTCATCCT
The DNA here is from genome assembly GCA_018584345.1 of Thuja plicata. Lineage (NCBI taxonomy): Eukaryota > Viridiplantae > Streptophyta > Pinopsida > Cupressales > Cupressaceae > Thuja > Thuja plicata. The sequence goes on along the minus strand of MU227713.1, from coordinate 5,136,282 downwards.
GCTACCACCATATCTACTCTTATCTTCATGACCAAATTATTCCTGACACATATACTCAAAATGAGAAATGTCACTTAATCCACAGTGCTTCACGGTTTTTCATTGTAGCTAACAACTTATACAGATGAGGTCTAGACGGTACCCTCCTTAGGTGTTTAGAACTTGATGAGTCCAAGCGTGCATTAGAAGAGGTACATGAAGGCGTCTATGGGTCTCACTCAAACGGTCTGACATAGGCTTGTAAACTTATTAGAGCTGGTTACTATTGGCTAGATATGGAGAAAGAAGCTACATAGTTTGCTAAGTCTTGTAAACAGTGTCAACTACATGGTAATCTAATTCATGCTCCATCCAAGGAGCTTATTCCCTTCATTACTTTTTGGCCATTTCAACAATGGGCCTTCGACTTAGTGGGTAAGATATATCCATCTTCTTCAAGAATACATAAATACATCATTACTGCTATAGAATATTTTACCAAATGGGTTGGGGCAGTACCTCTTAGTGTACCTGATGGCAAGTCTGTAGCCATGTTTATACTAAACTGCATCATCTATAGATATGGTGTACCCTCATCAATAATCACTGACAATGGGGGGAAATTCAAGAACAAAGAACTGACAAATCTGTGCACTAAGTTCAAGATTATTTAGCACTGGTCTTCTATCTATTATCCCCAGGGTAATGGACAGGCGGAAGCTTCAAACAACACAATTCTCAAAATCTTACACCGCACAGTACACAAATCTGGATGAGACTGGCATCTCCAGATTAATCTGGCTTTATGTGCTTATCGCACCAGTATACGGACACCAACAGGGGCCATGCCTTTTTCTCTAGTTTATGGTGTAGATGCAGTGCTCTCTATTGAGGTTGATATTCCTACTTTGTGAATCTCTCTGAAGGGCCTCATTACTGATGATGATATCAGAATATCTTGGCTACAAGAGCTTGAACTACTAGATGAACGTCGGAAAGTGGCATTCGATCATCTCCGAGCATATCAGAAGAGAATATCTAAAAGCTACAACAAGAAGGTCAGACCAAGAGAATTCCAATTGGGCGATCTCGTCCTAAGAGAGAACCCTAAGAATCAACAGCAGCGGGTCCAGAAAGAAAAATTTGAACCAAACTGGCTTGGTCCATATATTATCACTGCAGTATTTGGGCCTAGCACTTACCAGCTCTCTACCACAGAGGGCCAACAACTCAAAGAGCCTATCAATGCTCATCATCTAAAAATTTTTAGAGTTGAAATGTCTTCTGAATGCTCATGTACATACTCTATTCTAAGAAAATCCTAAAAATTGCAAAATGTCCTGAAAAAATGGTCATCTTAGTGAAAACCTGGCAAACAGGCACTTTGATGTATCTATTATTTTGGTGAAAACCTAGTAAACAGGTGCCTTGATAATACCAAAAAAATTAAAAAATTGAAAAATACAAAAAAAATTGAAAAAGAAAAAAGTACAAAAAAAATTTTAAAAAAATGAAAATACAAAAAAAGAGAAAAAGAGAAAAATGTGCCATTGATGGAAACCTGGTAAACAGGCATCATGGTAGCAAAAATAGAATTTATGCCAAGATGGTGAAAACTTGGTAAATAGGTGCCTCTTTTTCCATAATTCTCTATCTGTCACAACATCTCTTGGCTTTCTTGCAATTTACTATTATGCTTTCCTGCTTTAGTCTGCTTTCCTTCTTTAGTTTGCTTTCCTACTTTAGTTTGATCATGCATTTTCTCTCAGTCATCTTCGATATTTTTCTCAACTTCACATGGATTGAAACTAGTCACACTCGAGGGCATCTTCCTGGCCTAGGGGGGAGTTGTCCTATCTTTTGGAGTCTTTCTCCTCTTCGCATCAGTCACAAGTGGTTCTCACTGAGTCTGTCTACTGATGCCTAGATCTCATGATCGATCTTTGTGTCTGAGAATCTCTCTCGCGTCAGTCACTAGTAGTTCTAACTATGTCTACCTAATGTCGCTTTACTACTAAGATTTCTCACATCAACTCGCTATCTACATATTCACCATCAATCTATTTATTACTTGGGGGCATGGTTCTCCACTTTGATCTCATCTTTCGTTTACACTCGAGTTAGTAATCTCGTCAGTCCTGAAGGACAACTCTCTACTAGCACAAACTGGTTTTTCTAAACACCCTACAAATAGTGTTTTTCAACACTCTCTTTGGACACATCTGTGTTTTTCAACACACGTCAAATATCTCACAACGTAAACATCTCTTGATAGTAAACAAACACAATGCACTCACAAGCACGACGGTGTTTTTCAACACCCCAAACATAGGCACATTCGTAAACTTTGAAACGTGCTGAGCTATGATTGAATCTTTCTTTGTATGTTGTCTGTTCTCATGAATTTCATTGATATTTTCTTTGTCTACTGCTTGTGGGTGTGGTTTCGATGATCTGGCAATGTCAAATAAATAGGGTGTATGTGATAAGAGCTTCTGCATTAAGGTGGAAAAGCCTCACATCCCTCGATCTTGTTTATTTGTACGCCAAGGTGAGGTTGGAACTACTTCCTTGACTGTTATTGCTCTACTTGTTTACTTGTGTATTCTTACTACATCAAAATGGAAACAATGTTCAGGTCATCTTGGCTTTTGTGCCCTGATGCTTATATTCATTTCCTACATTTTATCCGATGAAAGTCATATTCATATCCTTATGGTCACAGTGGCACCAGTAAGGATTGTATTGACTTTGATGTTCCAAAAATACTCGATGATGATAATTATGCAATGAGTCCAACAACCAAGTCCTAGGGTTGCATTTAGCTTAGGCTTGCATTTCAAATTTTAGGCTTGCATTGTGTTGGTTTTGGTGCTCTCTTCATGGTCTTCTCATTCTTCGAAGGTCCTCATCTTTTATCCTAGCTTCCTCTTGACTACACAAGTGTCCGATCCTCGCTCTTGATCTTCATTTGTATTCTTTTGGTTAGTACCTGTTGTATATTGCAATATCCTGCATGAGATGATTAGTACCATTACATTCATTGTATTACATTCATTTCCAAAAGTGCATTTCCATACATTCATATGCATTTATATATATCCATAAACATGTGCATCCATTATAAGCATAAATCATTACATTCATAGCATGTATCCATCTAACATCTATCATCACCTTTCATTCATAACATTTATCAACAAAGCATGTGCATAAACATTTGCATATTCATCCATCGCATACATTTCTAATTCATACATCTAAATCATATAAGAAACATCTCATAAGACATACAAATCTAAAGCAATATATAAAAAAGTACTATGATGCCAAAATCGAGCTCATATATATATATATATAT
>MU227713.1:5113541-5132807 GCA_018584345.1 Thuja plicata | reverse complement strand
CCACCCGACGGAGGTGGAGGTGGTGGCATACCCTGCTGGTGAGGAGGTGGTCCCTATGGAGCGGCCCGTGCCCCAACATACTCTGAAAATGGCTGAACCTGATCTGCTGCCTCAAGAACTGCAATCGTGTAAGCGGCATAGTAATAGGCTGCCATAGCAGCCTCGTACCTTGTCTCTATCTAAGATCTAGCTAGTGCATCCTGTAACCCTCAAATCTCTCAATCTCTCTCAGCCACTCGGGTCTCTTGAATGACCACGTGTGTATGGAAGTCATCTTTCTCCCTCTGCGACTGTCTCACCCTCTCTCGGAGCATTCGGAGAGCCTCCTATAACTAGGCTACCTATCTGCCCACCTGTGGGTCGATTGTAATAGTATCAGCCATGATGGTGTCCTCTCCCTGCTCAGTGGCTCTCTCCTAACTGCCACTACTCCCGGCACCTGCATCTAACCCCATAGGTCTAGTGGGGATAGGAATCTGCATAGTCCTCAGTTGTACTACCCTCTCCTACTACTGTAAGGGTAGTTCTTGTACCTTCTTCTGTAAGGGCGGCTATTGTACCTACTGTTGTGGGGGTGGCTGCTACACCTACTATTGTGGTGGTGGTTGTACCACCTACTATACATGAGGGCCCAAGCCAACAAGATCTATATATCTAGGGAATGGGTGCACTAATATGTGGTCCATGTATGCAGGTGTCATCCCTACATTCGTCACCCTGGCCATGTAATCCCACCTAGCTAGTGGTACGTGTGCATCTATCATGCTCCAGCCTCTATCTAATTGTCTCTGCCAACCCTTCTTCATCTCATTGATGAATCAGGCATAAGTACAAAAATCCTGCGAGACATCCTGAGGTCTCTCAAACTGTCGCAATACTCGTGTAAGTAAGAAGCGCTCAATAACACTGATAGTACACCCGATCAAAGGATGTGAATAGAACATATACGACATCTCATTCCATGTGTCATCCCATACCTTTGTGGCTATCTAGGGCTGCCATATCATCTATCTGAGCTCGCGACTGCTCCATCTTATCCAGCGCGGGCTGGGTCATAGGACCTATGTACCTATATATATATGGCTCCAAAAGCTGTCATGTGTCATGGAAAATTGACATACATATGGGAAGCTTCTCCCAGGCCCAAATCTAAAGAATGAAGACTCATGTCACCATAGTCTGTGCACCTCAATACACAATCTTGTACATCTCATGATACATCTGTGTGAGCATACACTCGCCCCATCCAAAAGGCATTGTGGGTGTAGTCAGTATCCTCTACAACATGCCTCCCCAGCCACACTCCAATCTGTGCTGACCTCGATTGAGAACCAAGTGGAAACTCAAGAAAATATCCAAGACAACTGCCAGTGGGTGATCCATGTCGTAGAGGCTCATCAAATCCTCCCAAGAGATGGCCTGACCCATCAATAGATAATCCTGGGAGATTTCTCTCAGTGCCAGTGTACCTGCTCTTGGCTGGGTATCATACTCTACACGAGCTCCACAAAATGGTACTCTCAGAATCCTGTAAATGTCCTCAAGAGTGACTGTCATCTCCCCTACAGAAAATGGAATGTGTTCATCTCTGAATGGAAATGCTCGACCATTGCGCCCAATAGACCATGATTTACCCAAATATCAGGTGCATCACAGAGGTATGACAATCTAAGCCCGTCAATATGAGATCCATCAGCACCTGACAGTCTCTGTAGTAGCTCACCCATGACAGGATGATGTGACCAAAATACGATATCAGGGAAGTCAACCTACAAAGCAAGCAACGAAATTGGATCAATACCTCAACATGATGATTTTTCAAAGCAATGACAATAAATACAGCTATGGACCTATCCTAAACATAGTTTTGAGGCATTGTAACTGGCTGACTCTGTGACATAACAAATGATGATATTTTGAACTGAGCAAGATTCCCATACGAGGAAACTCTTTTCCCGTGTGAGCTTTCTGCCTCGCGCGAGACAGGATCTCTTCCTACGTGAGATTCCTAAAATCTCGCACAGCATCGGCGCCAACTTTGCATGAGCACGTAGAAGGGACCCGCGTGAGGAATCCCTGACCTACGTGAGGAATCTGATTCCTCGTGTGAAGGGCAATCTAGGCCAATGCGAGGAAACTATTCCCTCACGCAAGATTGGACGTGACACACCCTAAAAGCTTCAAAAACATGCTAAAATGATCTAAAATTAATAAAAATTTGAAATGGAGGATAATGTTTTGATTACTTACTGGTGCGTCATACTCCGTTGGTCGGTTGTGTCATCAGGAGTGCTTGAATCAGTGTGTATGCACAGGAATGCTATCAATGTTGGCTGGAGCTCTCGCCATCGCTAAAGTCAAACGTGAATTATGATTTGAAAATGACCCCTCCCGGCCTTATATAGATTTTGACCTAATTTTTAAACGTGCTTCATTTTCCGCAGAAATTACACCCTTGGAAAAATGGACCATTCTGAATCCATTTTCGTGATTGAAAATGAAATCTGACACTCCTAAGCAGCTCAAAATCACATTTTAAAATTTTAGGACCGACGCGATCAGACACTTGTGCAGTCAATTTTCTAACGTCACTTTCTTGTCAAAATTATCTCTTGTTATCATTTTCTCAGCTTCTGCAATCTTTTCATCAAAGTAAATTTTGGTCAAGTGTGGTCAAACCTAATCAACAGGACCTCCTGATCACTCCAAATAAATTCTGCCTTCTCTTGATCTCTCTCGGATATATCTAGATCTTCGATCTTGCTTCTATCTGTGATTTCTTGCTCTTGATCATCATTATGATATGTCATCTTTCAATTTTTCTCGCGAGGGGGCAGGATGATTACATCATTAAATATTTCACATCATTCTCAAATAAGTCTGATCTAAATCAAAAGTCCCCATCGCTAGGGGCATCTCATCACTTGGGGCATATTCAGTTTTTCGTACCTTATGGTCAAAATTGGATATTCCATGATCTTGAATCTCTAGGGGCATCTTGATGTCTTGCATCTTGTCATCTATCTTTCTAGGTATCTAAGCAATCTAACTCGGATCCTCAAGGATCAACCTTCATTCTAGAGATGATTCTTGAAATCTCATTAGGTATTGGAGCAATCTAACCCTAATTCCTGAAAGTTATGCTTCGTTCTGAAGATGGCTCTCAAAATCTCTTTAGACAGTTATCTAGGCAACCTAACCTGGATCTCGGAGGGCTAACCTTTGTATCGGGGCATTCTAACCCTGATTCTAGAGATATTCCTAAATCTTCATCAGCTATCAGTGGACTTTGGGGCAATCTAACCCCGGTTCTGATCTTCTCTCAAGTCGTGTTTGGACCGTTGTCTTCACAATCTAACTTAGACTTCAGAGAATCATGCTTCGTTCTAAAGATGGTTTTAATTCTCAATCTGATCGGTGTCTTGGCAACCTAACCTAGACTTCCAAAATCTTCATCTTTACATTAGACTATTCATTGAATCAATGCGATGCTCACACATCAATTCAAAGAGGGGCAAAATGTAACACCCCAAAATTGGCACCTTACAATTCTAATCAATTTTGGTGCATTTTCTCGTCATCAAAGTCCTATTGTACTAGCCAAATTCTCTCCCTAATTGACTTTAGTTGACTTGGTCTCAAATGTAGAAAACCTAAATTTGCATAAATCTCATCGCATTATATTTAATTCCTAAATTATCAAGGTTTATTAGCTAAAAATCCCTATGATTAATTAATTTAAATCTAAAGTCCTAAGTGCTTTCAAATTAAATTAATTCCACCCCCTTTATCTAATACACATCAAAAAGGAATTGAATAGTTATATAATTATTAAGATGAATTATCCTCAAAAAGGAATTCCATAATTCCATGTGAAAATCCACTCATGTGGCAATAATTCATTCTTTTAATTGAATAATTCCTTCAAAAATTGTCTCACCTTCCTCCATGGAAATGAAGAGTCAACCGTTTCTTTTCAAGAAACTCTTCATCCCCTTCTCAGGTTGTTCTATATTATGGGCCTCATTTTCTTCATTTCGGGGGATCACTTACAGAGCATCAAAATTATAGTTAATTTTTTCCTCACCTATTTCATATTTTATAGCTTTTGTTTCTTTTTAGTTTAAAATCTCATTTAGTATAATTGCATTCTCATGGCTAGTGTAATTTGATTATTGTTCTAGTTTAATTCAATTAATTCTGCATTTCATTCATAGATTAATGGTATTTCATTCATAGATTAATGACATTTTCATTCTTAGATTAATGGAAATTTGCTTATCTTTCATGCTTTAGAAATCCTCCATTTTAGCGATGGTCAAGGTTGTTGGCTCTCATTTTGAGAGTAAATTCAAGAACCCCAACTAAATAGGAGGCAACAGGTTGCTTCAATCAAGTTTTTGAAATGGAAAATTCATGTTCATCTTTGCAAATTTGATGATTGAGTAAGGACCATGTTGATTTTTTGCTTGATTAAGAGGTCACATTCAAGCACACACAGTACTTTCTTCCCCTGTATGGAACATGTCAATTCTTCTATCCTAAACCACTAACTGGGCATTGTCAGCCCGCCTAGGGCTTAGTAGTAAAAATAGCTCTCCATCTTTCTAGGACTCTTAATCCTAAACATATGTACACTACTAACTCCCCTAAAATTTCCATCCATCCTTAGGTGTTTCCCATCGCTAGATTTCATGGGGGAGCCATAACTTGACTGACAGGTTAGGACAGGACCACTGAGTCTACTAAACTGAAATCAATTTAACTAAGACCGTATACTACCTCAAAAAAACTAACTTACTGAACAAATAATTCTTGTAACTATCCTAGGAACACAAATCAACCATTAATCCAAAGATTTCAATCCATAAGATGGCACTGTTACAATGAAACACATGGGATTCTCATAAAACTAGAATTGCAAACTGTATTGCTCTCTCTAAGCTTGTCACAATGAATGACTCCTCATGAGATTCGAGTCCTTGGGTAACATTAAATTCCATCTCCATGATTCTAGGCCTTTTTGGTCGATTCCCCACTCCTATTTTGTAGGGGGTCCAAGGTAATCATGTTGCATGCAACATTTGCAATTGTTGTCATGACAACAATTTAGCAACTTTTGGCATCTTTGCCATTATTCCTTCTCCCTAAGTTTAAGGACCTCTAACCTCTTCATTTCAAGGATCCAAGATCATTAAATGCCTCAAGGCATCTCTATGTCCTCATTTATGTGTTTAGGACACATTCATGACTCAAATCCAATATTTAACAACTAAGCCCAAGTAATTGAAAAACTCCTAACAATGGCTATTGTTGTGACCTTAGTCCTAATGACTAACTCACCTAGCCCACATTGCAATGACCTTCTAAGGTCTACAAACAACCTAACTATCTTGACTTGTCCAATTTCAAGTACAAGCCAAAAATGATAAAAACATGGAGGTTAGCCTAGGTGTGCTACTGCACCATCCTCCCCAAAGCAAAAAGATCAATCCACCCTTGGATTGAGGATGCTTGGATCAATCCTCATCTTCTTGAATTTTGATTATTTGACCCATACTACATCAGCATCCGTTTGATAATGCTTCTTTATCAAGTGTTCCTTGTATGCTTTGGTTCAAGTTTGTTTGTAGACTCTAGTATCCAATACACTATCAACTCTTGTGCCTATAGCAGAGGGTAATTGGAGATCTTCCACATCTCTAATCACTTCCTTGAGATTCTGATCCATGTCTTGTTGTGGTCCTTTGTAATTGACTAAGTCTACAATGTTAAAAATAGGTGACAGTCCACTGTCTTCTGGGAGCTCAACTTTGAATGCATTATCACCATACTCAGCTAAGATAGGATAGGAACCTATCCCCCTCATCTGCAACTGGTGAGGGACTCCCTGTTGAAGTCTTGAATTTCTAAGATGTACCATGACCAAGTCACCCACATTGAACTGAACTATTCTTCTACTCTCATCAACCTTGGTTTTGTGTTTCAAGGTGGTCTCAGTCAAAGTCTTCCTCGCTGTCTCATGTATCTCCTGCATTGCACAAGAAAAATCATATGCATATCCACTTTCCTTCACTCCATCCTTCAAGTCTCTCAACTCATAGACTCCTCTAGGATTTAATCCATATACTATCTCAAAGGGGCTCTTCCATGTTGATCTATTGAGGGTTTCATTGTAGGCATACTCAGCCTGTCCAATCAATTGATCCCATTACTTTCCATACTCCTTTGTCAAGCACTCGAATAGATTTTCAAGGCTTCTATTCACCACTTCGGTCTGACCATCAGTTTGGGGATGGTAGGCAGACCCAAAGGATAAATTAGTACCTAATATTTGCCAAAGAGTCTTCCAAAAATGACTCATAAATTTGGTGTCTCTATCAGACACAATGCTCTTAGGTAACCCGTGGATTCTTACTATCTCTTTGAAGAACAGAGAGGTTATTTGGCTGGCATCATTAGTGGTCTTGCATGGCACAAAGTGAGCCATATTACTGAATCTGTCCACAACTACATAAACACTATCCATGCCTTGTCTTGTCTTGGGTAAACCAACTACAAAATCCATGCTCAAGCAATCCCAAGGCCTAGTGGGAATAGGTAGTGGTTGATAAAAGCTAGCATTTGAAGAAGTACCCTTGGCTCTTTGACATACAATACAATTCTCCGCATACCTCTTAACATCAAGGTTCATTTTTGGCCAATAGTAGAACCTTTGAACAAGTTCTTGGGTCTTAGTGATCCCAAAGTGACCACGCAATGCATCATTGTCCTTTTCCTGAATCATATTCTCCCTAATAGAGCCTCTAGGGACACATGACTGATTTCCCTTAAACAAAATATTGCTTTTTAATGTGTATTCAACATACTTACTATGAAAATAATTCTTGTATTCAGCACATACCTTGTAAATGTATGCAAAGTCCTCATCTTCAACATATAGATCCTTGAAGTGATCTATTCCCATGCTCTTCAATTGAACCTCTTGAATGGTAAGGGCTCTTCTAGACAATGCATCTGCCAATTTATTGAGGACACCTTTCTTGTGTTTGATATTAAAGGTATATTCTTGTAGATATTACACCTATTTCATGTGCTTATGGCTCAACTTCTCTTGAGAATTCAGAAAACTTAAAGCTTGATTGTCTGAATAGACAATGAACTCCTTGGGTAACAAATACTGCCTCCACTTTCTCAAAGCTTGAACCAATGCATACAACTCAAGGTCATAAGAATAATACTTCTTTTTTCCTTCACTCAACTTCTCTGAATGAAACGCTACTAGTCTACCCTCTTGGCTTAGGACAACCCTAATAGCTATGTTGCTTGCATCACACTCAATAGTGAAAATATTCTCAAAGCTTGGCAAGACTAACACCGGTTGGGTAGAAATATTTTCCTTTAACAAATCAAATCTATTGTTGGCTTGTTCATTCCATGCAAACTTGTTTTTCATCCCTCCTTTTATTGTGTCCAACATAGGAGCACAAATAGCACTAAACTACCTTATAAACTTCCTATAATATTGAGAAAGGCCATGAAAACTTCTTACCTCTGTTGCTGACCTTGGAGTAGGCCAATTCATGATGGCTTCCACTTTACTCTTGTCCATTTTCAGATTTCCATGAGAGAGAACAAACCCAAGGTACACTAGATCTATTTTGATGAACTCACATTTCTACAAGTTAATCATCAACTTCTCTTCATGCAGCTTCTTGAAGACAGTCTCAAGGTGTTGAATATGCTCCTCTCTTGTCCTACTATAAATTAGTATATCATCAAGATATACTACTACAAATTTTCAAATGTAGTCTTTGAGGACTTCATTCATGAGCCTCATGAATGTGGAGGGGGCATTCGACATTCCAAATGGCATGACAATCCATTCATACAAACCTTCATTGGTTTTGAATGTTGTCTTCCATTCATCTCCCTCATGTATCCTAATTTGGTGATAGCCACTCTTCAATTCTATCTTACTAAATTACTTAGCTTCACCTAGACAATCCATTAGGTCTTCAATCCTAGGTATTAGGAACCTATACCTAATGGTTATCCTATTTATGGCTCTTGAATCAGTATAAATTATCCATGTTCCTCCTTTCTTTGGTGCTAGGATAGTAGGTACTGCACAAGGGCTAATGCTTTTCTTGATAAGGCCTTGGTTAAGGAGTTCTTCTATTTGCCTAGCAATTTCCTCATTTTGTTGAGGTGTTATCTTGTAGGCTGCCTTATTAGGCAAGGTAGCTCTAGGTATGAAGTCTATCCTATGACTTATGGCTCTTATAGGGGGTAATGCTGATGGTTGTCCATCACTTACTATGCCTTCATAAGTCTGCAACATACTTTGTATCTCCTTAGGTATCTCTAATTTATTGTCTCATTTTTCTTCATTCTTTTCTCTTGGTCTTAGCACCACTGCATAGACAACTCCTTCTCCTTCTTCCATGGATTCTATTAATTACTTTTCACTCACCATTAGCACATTAGGACCTGCTATCTTCACATTTGCATCTTCTAACAATAGTTGGATTTTGAAAGTTACTTTATCCTTCTTGAATGTATAGGAGTTCTTCACTCCATCATGGATAGCTTGGCGGTCAAATTGCCATTTCCTGCCTAGGAGCAAGTGACATGCATCCATGGGCAGCACATCACATATAACCTTGTCCTTATATCTCCCTATAGAGAATTCTACCCATGCTTCCTCGTTGACTAAGACATGATGTCCCTTATTGAGCCATGTGACCTTGTAAGGATGGGTATGAGGTATCCTTGTCATACCTAACTTGTTGACTACTTCCTCTGACACAATGTTGTCAATAGACCCTGAGTCTACAATGAATCTATATACTTTTCCCATCACCTTAAATTTGATTCTAAATAGAGACCTCCTTTGGCTTGGCTCCTCCTTGACTGGTTCCTTGATCAATGTTCTCCTCATCATGAGGTTCTCACCTTCTTCAAAATTTAGTTGTACCTCAGAGTGTGTCTCTGCTGCATTTGTCTCTTCATGAACTAAATTATTTCTCTTGTTACCTCCTTGAGAAGTACTACCCTTCTATGGTCACCTATAGGAAGGGTGTCCCATTTGGTTGCAATGGTAACATTTCATATTGGCAAATTAATTTCCTCTTCCTTGTCCACCACTTCTACCTCTGAAACTTGAGTTCCTTCCTCTTCCACCTCTACTAGAGATTCCCTCTTTCTTCTTAGTTTACTTAACTTCTCCTTGTGTCCTTAATTCTAAACGTCTTCCACCAGAGCCACCTCTTTTTCCTCTATTATCCCTTCCTCTACCTCTTCCTTTGGAGGTTTTCTCTTGCTTTATTTTTCCTTTCTCCTCTATCTACAAGGCCATTTGATAACATTGGTGAATGGTTTTGAAGTTCACAAGACTCATGTCTTCTTGAATAGACCACTTGAGTCCATTCAAGTATCTAGCTAGCTTGATGCTTTCATTTATCACCACTTGTGACCTTAAGCACAACTTTTGGAACTCTTTGGTGTATGCTTGGACATCCAAATCTTTTTGTCTAAGATTGTGTCTTCTCCTATGTAGCTTAACCTCATAATCGTCAGGTAAGTAAGTTTTCTTGACTTTAGTCACCATTCCCTTCCCTGAGACTATAGGAATCTTTCCTTCTTTCTCCCTCTTATTTTGAACAAACTTCCACCATGTGAGAGTTCATCCTCTCAGCCTTGACTTAGCCACATTCACTTTTTTTACCTCTATGATACCATCACATTCGAAATGGTTCTCTATGTTGTCAATCCAATCCACAACTAAATTTGGATCCATTTGTCTACTAAAAAGTGGTTCACCCTCTAAAGCTTTGCCACTTAAGGCCTTCAATGCCTTTAAGAAGGTTTCTTGATCACTGACAGGGTCAAAGGTTGGAACTTCCTCTTCTACATCCACTCCCTTTTCCCTTTCTTTTTCTTCTTCTTTCTGATCTATCTTATCTTTCATCTTCTCAGCTTTGTCTTGGACTTCTTCCAAGAGTTTCTCCATTTGAGACAACCTTTCTCTTAACAAATTGTTGTCTTCTTCTTGCTCATCCACCTTTTTGGCTAAATCAGCATTAGTCACCATGGCTTTGTCTTGTACTAATCCAAATGGTGTATTCTCTCCAACTGATTCAGTAGGCTGAAACATCCACCACAAGCCTAATCTTTAACCTGGCTCTGATACCAATATGATGTAAGTGTTCCAAGGGTTTTCTTGAAAAATTAACTAAGAATATTTTCTTTTTCTTCTTCAAGGATCCTAATCTCCTCTAGGTCCTTATTAGGCTTAGGTGATTAACTAATTCCTAATCCCACTCCTCTTCAAGAGTCTCACACTTGTGCTTCACCTTTGAAAGACTAACACCCTAGTAGTTACTTCACTTCCTCTCCTACACTTAGAAGGATCTAAGTGTCAATTCAACTCTAACATCTATGAATCATTTTAGGTGTGTCCAACATCATGTAGACAGTCCATCTAACCCCATTTGAATCCATTTTTATGGATCTCTTAACTCTTTGCAATCGAGTTCCAACTTTAGTCTCAAAGAGGCCTAATTGGGCTTGTTTCCTTGTAGCCTTTCATAGTGACATTTTCCTATTTATTGCAAGACTTTTCCAAAGAACATAAAAATATAATCCCATATCCAGATACCCATTATCCTTTTACAAGAGATTTTTAAATTTTTAGTTTCCTAAGTCATCCGTACATAGGGTTCCTACAATCTAGGTCCAATAGGGCTAATAGGCCTAATTTCTAGGACTGTCTACAACTTAGTTGAAGACTTGCTTAAAAATTGGTCTCAGTGATTGGTATGAACTCAACCATCACATTATGTTAGGATAAGACTAAACCCTAACTGAAACTATACTTAGTTCCTAGATTACTTTCTTCCCCCGTATGGAACATGTCAATTCTTTTATCCTAAACCACTAATCAGGCACTATCAGCTCGCCTAGGACTTAGTAGTAAAAATAGCTCTCCATCTTTCTAAGAATCCTAATCCTAAAAATATGTACACTACTAACTCCCCTAACATTTCCATCCATCCTTAGGTTTTTCCCATGGCTAGATTTCATGGGGCGGCCATAACTTGACTGACTGGTCATGACAGGACCAGTGAGTCTACTAAACTGAAATCAATTTAATTAAGACCGTATACTACCTCAAAAAAACTAAATTAATGAACAAATAATTCTTGTAACTATCCTAATAACACAAAGAAACTATTAATTCAAAGCTTTCAATCCATAATATGACACTGAACTACAATGAAACACACGGGATTCTTACAAAACCAGAATTGCAAACTGTATTGCTCTCTCCAAACTTGTCACAATGAATGACTCCTCATGAGATTCGAGTCCTTGGGTAAAATTAGATGCCATATCCATGATTCTAGGCCTTGTTGGTCGATTCCCCACTCCTATTTTGTAGAAGGATCCAAGGTAACTGTGTTGCATGCAACATTTGCAATTATTGCAATTGTTGTCATGACAACAATTTAGCAAATTTTGGCATCTTTTCCATTATGCCTTATCCCCAAGTTTTAGGACCTCTAACCTCTTCATTTATAGGATCCAAGATCATTAAAATCCTCATGGCATCTCTATGTCCTCATTTATGTGTTTAGGACACATTCATGACTCAAATCCAATATTTAACAACTAACCCTAAGTAATTGAAAAACTACTAACAATGGCTATTGTTGTGACCTTAGTCCTAATGACTAACTCACCTAGCCCACATCTCAATGACCTTCTAAGGTCTAGAAACAACCTAACTATCTTGACTTGGCCAATCTCAAGTACAAGCCAAAAATATAAAAACATGGAGGTTAGCCTCGGTGTGCTCCTACACCAGAAACCCTTTAAACCCTCCTTGTGCATGCAAAAATATATTCTACCACCTTTTTTGTCTTTTGAAAAAAGTCTAATGATCTTTTAACCTTAGTCAACCACCTTTTTGACCATGACATGGGTAGTAAACTCTCTATTTAGGTACACTGTATGTCTTTATTCTTTACCTAGACCCTACATTCTACGTGGCTTCACCTGATTTGGCATGTGGGACCCATTTATCCTCCTTACAAAAGATTTCACTCTGCCTCATCCATGACACACTTCAACATCATGTAATCATGTTGGTTTTAACTACCTTGCATCTTCCTCAGTGGGATTATGTGCACCATTCAATCTGTCTATCCTTTAGTCTCTCCCTTTATTCTCGCAAACTTCTTGGCTACCATGTGTCACTGTCCTGTTTGATCACTTTATTACCTTGGGTTGATCTTCCTTTGGGCCTACCTTTCCATGTGGTTCCCTATCATTATCATGTAGTCTCTCTTTCTCCTTGATTTTTAAAACCATGGGATCACAAGCTTGTGACACCTATATTTTTGGCCCCACTCTACTACGTCTAGACTATCTAGACACATGAAAATCTCTTGTTATCCCATGATCCTTGTCATCTTTTTGGTTTTAAGATCATGGGATCACATTCTTCTTCCACATAGCCTGGTGGTCCACTTCACTTCTAGAATAGCTCAAACACATGGCATCACCTCATTATCCCTTTATACTTCTCTCTCTTCACTCTGTCAGAGCGTGGGATTATGATACACTGCCACCTGGCCATCTAGGGCCACTCCTCTTTCTACGCTTCTATATCATGCATCTAATGAACTATAATTGATTAAATGTTTGAAGATGATAAGTTGATGATCACCAAGCTACAAAAGTGAATGCAAGATATTAAATCAATTAATGTGGTGTATTGTCATTGATTCCAACTTGATATGCTTTGATTGTTCATACACATTGTAAAGAATAAAATGGTTGATAGGATTCTAGGACAATGAGGATTTGCACATAAAAGAGACCCAGTACCTATATTAACCACTTACATTTAATGTAAAGGATAAAAATGAATGTGATGTAATGTAGGGGTAGAAAATGATGTAAAGATAAATGGTTGATATGTATGTGTGTGGTATGTGGGAAGATAAGATTTCCCTCGTAACCCTAAATTCATGAAGGGAACATCCAAATTGATTAACCCCAAAGAAAGGATCAATGCATAATTGAATCAACCTATTAAGAATAAGGATAAAGAGAAAAACCCTAGGTTCTGTCTGATAGAAAACTCCATATTTAATAGATCTAGAAAGATTAAAGCATTAATTGAAATGAATTGAAGACAAGTACTAACCTCAAAATGTAGCAGATCTGGAAAATCCTATTTTCTGATGTCTATGTTGAGTTTCAGGAAATTCTGCAATCGGATCTGGAACAGAGACGCAGAGACAGACAAAACCCAAAAAAAATTTCCTTTTCTAAGTCAGGTCAATTTTGACCTTTTTATGGGGGTGCAATTATACCCCAAAATGTTGACCTCGACCTGCACAACTCTAATGGAAATTATGTTCGCCGATCCCGAAAGTTGGCCATAAAGGGTATCCAAATCTGATCTAAAATTCATTGTCCTATACCTGTACCTACAAGAAAAATGGTTTTTTTTTTGTTGGGGGGAGAGGGGTTTGCCTTGGTCAAACCCCGGTTTTGGAATTAACCTTATAATATAATTGAAATTGCATAAGTAAACAATGAAAATAAATGAATTCACCTTGCTTGTATAGAAACCCTTGTGGAGGATTCAAATCCTTGAATCCACAAGTATGTATACACCAAATGGATGTAGAAGATAGAATGTAGGACATAGGATATCTCAAATTAATTTCTCTTAGATCTTTAATACCAATCTTGAATGGATCTTGGAATAGGAAGAGGCTTTCATGGATGTGGATGGAGAAATCTTCAACAAGAGGGCTCCATAGAGGTTGAATCCTTCAATGGATACCAATGAATCTCCTTGATGAATTGAATGCTTGAAGGTTCTTGAATTCTTGAATTCTTGAGATTATATTATTGCTTCAATAGATTATCCTTCATGTACATAAGTGATCATGTTCTTTCATGTGTATACATATTTTATGCTTTCATTCTTGGTTAGAGAAAATGAGAGGAGAAGGATTCCTTATATACCAATCTAGGGAACAATATTCTAGAGAGGCTTACGTAGGAGAATTAAATTCCAATTAGACCTATACCCCTATAAGTGGACCTATATTAATTATAATTTCAAGATTCACTGCCTCAAAGACCGAAACAGTCGTCCCGGAAGCTGGAATTAAATCTTTCTGAAGCCCGACATCTGGAAAATTTGGGATCCTAAAATTTGGACCCTGGGTCAAGGTCAAGGTTGACCTTGACCTAGGTCAGGGTCAAGGTCGACCTTGACCCTGAGGTCAAGAATCTCAAAATCACAAAGAAGGATGCCAGAAATAGGCCGGAGAGAAGTGGAAAATAGGGAAAAACAGGGGAAAAGTCTAATTCAAGTCAAAGACCCATTCAAGGTGGTTGACATGACCCAAAAACACTTACTCAGAGGGCTAAACCAGTCCTAAATGGAAGTGCTTCCATTCTCTGATGATATATTTAGCCCCCACTTTAGCAAGAGTATGGACTCAATGCAAACTCTTGGTAAAGGAGATCACAAAGAAAAGAAAATCTTATTGAAATCAAAAGGGACAAAGCAATCCTCAAGTTCCCACGGAATCAAGTCCCTGTCAACCCCAAGATTACAAGAAGAGAGACATCGCCAGTCAAAGAAAAAGAGAGAGAGGGTATGATTACCTCACCCAAAGAGATGTGTGTCTGGGTCTATGACCCCCTGTCTCATCAACCATGCCTGAAATGGCATGTACAAGAACTCCTGCCTCACAATCTTATAAGACACCATAGGCCCCTAGTCCTGTCTCTCCTAGTGGGTGTGTACAAACTCCATCACCCCCTGTGGCATCCCCTGAATCCTTCCAAATTGTTGCAAGACCCTGCTCATCATTTGCCTCTCTATAATGAAGGGAGTCCTCCCTATCAGCCACCGAGACTTGAAGTAGTATCTGAAATGATGCTCGTCCTCCCACGGCTCACACCACAGGTAGGGTCTCCAAATCATAGCATCAATAGTATCAAAAGTATAACTCCAAAATCTAATCATCCCATCTTACGCTGAGACTGGATCGATGCATAAAGAAAAATGTATGGCTACCCAGCGCCTCAAACTCTAAGGGCTATGGCCCATGTAATGGAAATGTTCTCCCATGCCCACACATGGAGCAATGTAACACCCATTTATAAAGAGTCTCCCCTCTAATATACTACCTGATCTAGATCATGATAAAGATGTGCTAACAAGCACACCCCCCAAGAAAAATGGGTCCCCTCGTCCATCATCCTCAGTAATGTCCGGCCCCATCCAACTGTGAAGCCATGCGATCTCTGACCTAGGTAGACATATCCTCCGATATCTCCAACCAAATCAACCGGTAGTGGCTCATATAACTCCACTATATCCTCCCAAGATCTCTAGCTCATCTATATCCTCATCACCAAATACTCCTCTACACTCCGTCAAACCACCGTTTTGATCATACTGGACCAATTCTCCTGTGATAGGTAGTCGTAGGATGCGATAAACACCCTCTAATGTAACAGTCATCTCTCCTATAGGAATATGAAATGTAATCATCTCTGAGTGCCATCTCTCTACCAACGCAGTCAGCATACCTAGGTTTGCCTGAATCTCAGGCATGTAGATCACATGATATAGGCCTATCGCCCCAATCAATACTCTGTCGGTCTTCGACATCACCGATCTTAGGCTCTGTTTCATGGGATACCTATCTCACGACATCAATATGTTAGTAATATCCTCCTATCATTAACAATAACCAAATCAAACTATTAGGTTTCGATCAAATTAATCTATCTATCCTATCTATCAATCGAACACATGTTTATCACATGTATCAACAGATAATTCTATTAATTATCTACAACCAAGACGGTTTACTAGTGACCATGCTACAATGTTGCCTATCTTAAAAAAAATTTATCACAATACAATACTGACCAGATCATATCGGCTTATCGATATCAAGTTTGACCTAATTGACTTGTCAATTTATCGCCAATCTATCATTGACAATAAATGTGCAGCACAGAAAAATGCTTGCATAGAAACCCCTATCATTTATGCAGATTTAACGAATGTGCAACATTACTACAAAAATACACATCATCAGGATTTGAATCCCATGCATGTGCAGGATCCCCAAATGAATGTGTGGCTTTCGCGCAAACATGGCTAGTTGTTGCGCATACATGTGCCGCAACTACGCATTCATTTTTTTGCATAAAAACAATAAAGTTTCCTAGCCTAACCTATGATTGGATCTACCCTAAACATGCTACAAATCCTATCAAACATGCAAAATTGAATCAAATTGATGAAACAGGATGATTCACCTACCGAATCTCTAGGATCTGGCGGCCTCTGGAAGCGTATGACCCTCTCAAAGCGGTGATCTGACAGTGGGAATGACATCTTTTCAGGTCTTCTCTTCTCTCTCTTCAAGATCCAATCTCCAAATGACAAGTGTACACAATGATCCTATAGTGGACCCTTTGGCCCTATATATAGCCTATGGACCCGTTTTGCTTGATGTGTGGACCCTATCCTTCGAAATCATTCTGTTTCACCTCGTTTTCATGCACATTTCTTCTGATTCTTTTTCATGAGATTGATTGCAAAATCCAACAAAAAAAACACACACACACAATCATAAATTTTGTCAATCAATCTCTTGAGGGGGCATGCATAGGTTTCTTTCGTCGACATTGTTTAGGGCAGGGGCAAAAAGTTGGCTTTTTCTTTGAAACAATGTGACCAGCACATTATTTCAAAGAGGGGAAAAATGTATACACTAAAAATTGGCTTCATTAATTAATTAATTAAATATTTATTATTTAATTAATATTGACTTGATGAATTAATTAAATTTTTATTATTTAATTAATATTTATTTCTTCTATTTATTAAGTAAATTATTTAATTTATTTAATACATTCACTATAGTCTATTCTTCTTATCCTAAGTTTTCTAAATTAGTCTTATTAAAGTGATTAATTACATAGTCACTAAATATGACTAAACCTCCTAGTCCACCTCATAGACCTAGTCACTTGACACATCATCTTGGCTAAAATAATTAATTATTATTCATTTTTAATAAATCATTATCCTCACCCATACATGTCCTATTCTGAAGGGCTATGTGGCCTCATAAGACTTGGTCTCATGACCACATGTCTTCCCCTACACTAAGTCAAGAAGCAATCCCTATCCCTAAGGAGCTTCTCAAGCCACCTCAAAGAGTCCAAGGTGACTCATGGGACACTTGTACCAAGAGTCCTCATGAAGAAAAAGTCCTTCCTCCTTCCTCTCAATGGTCTTTGTGAGACACTTGACATGTGTCTTTCCCTTCCACCTTCTTCTCCTCTATGTCAATGTAGGAGGAACATCCTCCCTATTATTCCTCTCACATTCCAACTACATCCACCTTTCTCTCAACCCCTTCAACCAAGTCAATAGCAACCCTAGGATCTTCCACCTTTCAATATCCACCATGGGATTGTGCCACCTAGGCTTGGGTCCTCCAAAATCCTATAAAAGGAGCCTCATCCTCCCTTTGTGAGCTAAGAGGAGCTAATAGAAAATAATAGGAAAATAGCAATCAAGCATTCAAGCATTCAAGCAATCAAGCATCCAAGCATTCAATCAAGTTGTTGGTTGTATTCTCAGTTTTGGCTAGTTTCCCTAATTTTTGTGGTCTTCTCTCTCTGATTTCGTGTTTAAAGCAGAAGTCTTTCAATTTTTATACCTTTTCCCTGTCAAATTTTTTAGGTTTTCAAGTCTGAATCTATGAGAATATGAAAAAAATTGAAACCCTAGGTCTTCTTTGGTGTCCCCAATTGAAAAGAAACCCTAACATGTTTTTCACTTATGTTTTGTTGTTACTTTTTGTTTCACTTAAGTCATGTGTTACATTCTGATCACCTAGTCGCATAACTTGAATGGCATATTCCCTTTTTCTTCCAGACTTGGCGATTATCTTGTGTCGCATTGTCTCTTTCAAAATTAGAATATTCCTTTGGCATTTCTAGACTTCCTGATTTAGTTTGTATCGCGTAGTCGCAAGATCAGTGAACAAGTCAGTTGTATATGAAGGGACCCACAGATAGGTCATGATGTCGTAGGAAATTATTAGTAGCTAAGGGTTTGTCACAAGACATCATGATCTCTTTATGTCGCATAATCGCTAGATGGGTCTGAAGTTAAGTAAGTTGTGCAAAGCTTTAGTCGCATGGTCTCTAGAAAGGATGCCAGCAAAGTAAAAGTTGCCAAGACTTTGTGAATAACCATATGCGGTTTGAGATAAAAGCACAGTTAGGTTGTCACCAGATTCAGGAGATGACTCAGCTTTCCATTATGCGATGTGGAAATAAATGATCAATGAGACATGTGTCAAAAGGTAAGTGGATTTCAAAGACTTATCGCATGATCGCCAAAAGGTAAGAATTTATTCAGTGACTACGAGACTAAATTAAGGGCTTCTGTTTGTCACAAAGTCTTTGAAGATTTTAAGGATATAATGGATTACTTGGTGATTTGGTAGGAGCTGTTAGATGAAGTGATTAAAAAATCCTACGGTGGTTGCAAAGTCTGAGAATAAGAGAGTCCAAAACAAAAAGTACTCGCGACTTAGAGCTAAGGATATGTCGCAAAGCCATCAGATGATGAAGTAAAAGCATGGGAATTAATGACCATGCCCAAGAGAAAGAAGCCAGCAGTTGAAGAAGAAGTCTTGGACGATGAGTAAGGGTGAATACTTGGTGACTCACTATTGAAGATAAAGAAGTCAGTTATTGCAAAAGGAAAGTGTAGGTGAATATGTAAGCACGGTCATCCAGACTCGACATGAATACTACCAGCTACCATGTATACTATCAAAATGAAGTCACTAGATCGAGAGAAGGACAAAGAATATCTGTTTTTATCTTTTGACTTGGTCATTCCACCGCTTCTTCTCTCTCTTTCTCTTTTGTCTCTCCTGTAGTTTTAGGGTTAGGTTTTCTGAGATCATCTGAAGCTTGTAGCATCCTTTTGCAAAGGATTCCAAGATGGTTGAAGACCTATATATATAGAAGAGAGTTGTATTTTTAAAAAGAGGATGAAATATATTGTAAAATCAGTCTTTCTAAATTTGTGTCTGTGTTTTTCAAGCTTCAAATCTTTTTCATGTATGAAAGAAGGATTACATCAATAAAATACGGTGCAATTTTACTCTTCTCTAT
>MU227713.1:5094358-5104990 GCA_018584345.1 Thuja plicata | reverse complement strand
TGTGTGTGTGTGTGTGTGTGTGTGTGTGTGTGTGTGTGTGTGTGTGTGTGTGTGTGTGTGTGTGTGTGTGTGTGTGTGTGTGTGTGTGTGTGTGTGTGTGTGTGTGTGTGTGTGTGTGTGGATACTGACACATATAGGATGTGATGAACAACTTTGATTATGCATTTTATTTTATGACTAGCGATGTAACAATCTATCTCTATATGGGTGCATAATGGTTATGATTTTATCATATAATGACTAATGGTATATGAATGAATGGTAAATAGATGGATGAGATGATGATCAAAACAAATGATAATGAAAATAATAATGAACTTAATGATATGTGATAATGATATATAAAATGAAAGGTGTAAAGAAGAAAATGATGATGTCCATATTGATCTCCTAGATAGTATTTGCAAACTAGATGTTCATATGTAGAAGAGACCGATGCCATAATTTAATCCTTTACATTTAATTTGTATTGAAAGTATTTGAAGATTGTATTGAAATTGGGAATAAAGATTAACAGAGTAAAATACCAACCTTACATCATAGAAGTTCTGAAAATGTCATTTTCTGAAGCCTGTGTTGAGTTTATGGAAAATACAAAACTAGATCTGGAATAGAAATGTAGAGACGAACAAAACCCAGAAATCATTTTCCATTCTGAGGCAACTCTGATTTGCACCCTCAAGTTAATATCACAATTTTCTAGAATTTCTGATTGCGCCCTAGGTCACAATCGACCTAAAAAGTCTCGGATCAAAATTCTATTTTTAGAACTCGAAAGTTTGCTAAAAAGGGTATCCGGATCTGTACTTTGTTTCACTATTTTTGAACCTGTAACTCTCGAAACAACACCTGCAAATATCTGAAAAAGGGGTTTTGGGGTGGCTATATAGGGTTTTGCCTTATTCAACCCCCGTTTTGGTGATCTCCACCTCCACAAATAGCTGAATATAGTAGAATGTATGTGTGTGTTGCTTTTGGCAAAAGATTTGAATGTGTAATGTCAAGATCTAATCCTCTAGATTAAGAACCCTAACATGAATTATAAATGCGAAAGCAATGCATAGATTTGAATGTGATAAAGAAAGAATACCAAGCCCCCAAGGCTAAAGTACTCCTACCAAACTCACAATCCATAATTTCTACCCCATGATATTGTCCTTTGAATGCTTAAAGATTGAAAATGGTGGATCCAAGAAGAAGGAAAGAAGGAAGATGTCTCTCTTGCTCCAAAGAAGATCCACAATGGCTTTTCTACAAAATTGCTTGAATGTCTTAATGCATAATCATTTCTTGTCCTTCTATATCATCCTCTTGCTTCAATGCTTCATCATCATGTAAAAATCATAATTGCATCATGTCATCTTATGATTCTTTTTCATGTCCAAATGAAGGCAAAATAGAGTGTTTATATAGAGATCTCAATATAGACCTCCTAGGGAAATGCAAGGGACCCAAATTCAAATTTCACCTTGAATTATGGTCCAATTACAATCAAAAACCAAGGAGGGGATGTATTAATCCAAATATCAGGGAAAACACTTCCGCATCCAAACCCGGGGACCTATTGTAAGTTTTAGAACCCTGATAGGTTCCAAATTTGAAAGCGGGGACCATCACCTGACAGGGGTCAAGGTCGACCTCGTCCTTGACCTAGGTAAAGGAAAACCTCAACCTTGACCTAGGTCAAGGTCAACCTCAAGCCTGACCTAGGTTAGGGTTGACCTCAACCCTAAATTGAGGTTTGAGGATGGTCACCTTGGGAAATCTGTAAGATTCCTGGGTCAACCTGGGACCCAGGGAGGTGTGAAAACATATTAGGATGCTAGATAGAGGAAAAAAGGCCCAAGATTAAGTTTGATGAATATTTAGGAGAGAAAATACATAGGTTTGACCCAAAAAGATGGAACCATAGAAAGGGAGATTAAGGAGGTCCTGTAGGACACTAACCCTAATTTCACCTAGAAATGCAGAATCAAGTGTATGTGCATCCTAAATACAAATTTAATATGAAAATGTACTAAACGAGGGTGATAAACCTACCAAAATGGAAGCGCTTCCATTTTAATACAATACATTTAGCCCCCACTTTATCTTAGGTATAACACTATGTGAATATGAGAGCTAAAGTAAGAAAACATTGTAAAGTAAAAAGGGTATAGCCAAGTGCTCAATGCAGAGATTCTGCAAGAAACTATTAGTACCCGCAACCTAAAATACAAGGTCAATGAAAATCCAAAGAGCACCTAAGCCTTACTAAGATGCTTTTGATAAATTTATACAGCCCCTTATGCCCCCTAGTTCATCTTACTAATTCTGAAAGGTGAAACAGGGTGATAAAGTTAGATCTATACATTGGATATCCAATTTGTTGAAAAAGTCATTTCCTAAACTATTTAGAAAGATTCAAAATATTTATAAACCTAATTAGGAGGTTAGGTATCTGAATCATGATTCCAACACCACTGACGACACTGAAAATGGAGCTACCAAACTCAAGTTATGATGAAAAGAGTGAATGCCTATCTAAATGCATTTAAGAGGAAATTCGAATTTGACCTAAGTAAATTCAAATGAAACCCTAATGTGAATCTATA
Organism: Thuja plicata; assembly: GCA_018584345.1. Lineage (NCBI taxonomy): Eukaryota > Viridiplantae > Streptophyta > Pinopsida > Cupressales > Cupressaceae > Thuja > Thuja plicata. Next base: position 5,102,396 of record MU227713.1, on the reverse strand, counting down.
AATAAGATGAAGAGAACTTACCTTCTCATTCTTAGCATTTTTAGAGCTTTTGATTGAGGAGAAAGATACCAAAGAGAGAGGAACTTTGAGTGAGTCACGTGGAGGTCCTAAGAGAGTGTCTGGCCAGAAGAAAACCACTGCCTGAGGTAGGTGCCTTGTTTTTGGTATTTTAATTGATAAATTCCTATTTTTATAGGGAAGGTAAACCCTAACCCAAAAAGGTTGACCCTAACCCAGTTATGTTGACCCTGATTTTGATAGGTAAACCATAACTGGGAAGGTCCAGTCCTTTCTGGGGATAATGTCGACCCTGACCCAATAAGGTTGAACCTGACCCAGAAAGGTCAACCTTGACCCATAAAGGTCAACCCTAACCCAAAAAGGTTGACATTGACCAGGCCAAGTGATAATTTTAGTTACCTAATGATAGATGATTGATATAATGTTTGTTTGTGCTACAGGATCTAGTCTGTCTCTGAGAGAATCCCTTTGGTGGGGTTCTATTAGCTGTCAAAAGAGAACCTGCCCAAGATACAGTATGAGGATATAAAGTTATTGAAAGATGTGGGATTGTACTGGGTAGAAATCTTACCACATATGAGGTTCCATTGATCCATGATATCGACCATGATAGAGAGATGGGAGAAGGACACTTGTTCCTTTCATCTTCCATCAGGAGAGATCACGATCACATTGGAGGATGTGTACATGATCCTACAACTTTCGGTTTGAGGAAATCATGTTAGACCAAGAGTACAGCAGGGTCCTCTCGAGGTATTTGTAGATGGAGAGTATTGTTTGGGATGGGTACCATAGATGAGGACCTCGTTAGATCAGATCACCTTATCATCCATACTAGCAGGTCTGACACCTTTGTTACAAAAAGTTATGCTATGTATACTCTCGTTGGTTGTGATACCCACCACGAAGGGTACAGTTTTCTTAGCACCATTTATCAATCTTGTGCATAGGATGGAGGGTGACAGAGTTGTTTTCTCATGGGGGCACAACATGTTAGCCCATCTTTATGATGAGTTGAGTTAGCTAGTGAGATTTTAATGGGAGAGTCTTACGGTATGTACCTTGTTACAGATTTGGATGTTTGAGCATTATGCATGTACTTGACCATAGGGTGTTCCAGTGATAGTAGATGTGAGCACACCAAGATCCTTTGCTTATCCACTGGGAGATGTCTAGCAGTACGGGGATATCCTCTTTTGGAGGGTACGCTTTGACTGTATACCAGGAATGAATGTGATATAAAGACCATACTATCAGATGACATGATGGTCATATATTCGACACCAGTTGAAACACTCCCTGCAGCGCAAGCTGCTAGAGGGTCCAACTAGTCATGCAGTAATGCATATTATTATAATAGATTTATGAGGCAGTTTGGTTTGACACAGGGAGTCCCTTGGATAGTACCTAGGTACGGGTATCTGATGAGATATTACCAGAGACCTGACACCATATGTAGACCTATAGTAGTAGATATTGTTGATAGTGATACAGATGAGATAGAGGGTATAGAGGTGGTCCCTACCCTATCTCATCCAGGGGTGAGAAGAGAGTATATCAGATACTGGAGTCTACAGGGGACCCATCCTATCTTTCCTAATGACTACCCTATAGGTGATCCAAGCATTTCAGAGAGGATGCACCGAGGTGGTGATATGCAAGAGGAGGAGGAGGAGGATCCCTTTACCAAGGTAGATCCCATGGAGGAGGAGAGAGTGGAAGATATGCCCCAGGTGGTGATACTGGTGCGGATGATCAGGTGACCCATGCCATTCCATTGAGATCATGCCAACCTCCCCGCACACACACAGAGACACCACCACCTAGACCTAGACACAGCATGCTAGGAGAGGGTAGTCACTCCATGCCCCCACCATCTAGATATTTTGATGATACCTAGGAGGGCGATCTAGGTATGATTTATGTAATTGATGAAAAATTTTGAAGTAAAAGTTTTGTTAAAAGAAGTACTAAAAGATAGATATTTTTGAATTCTGCAGCTAGTGTAGTGGAGTGGAGGAGCTTTGTATCTGAGGTTCTGAAGGATACCTATTTATCCTACTGACTACGAGCTAGCGAGTGAGAGTCCCTTATTGGACATAGAGATCCTGACCGACATGTCGATATTTTTGCATACATCCACCGAGAGCTGAGGTTGTGCAAAGAAAGGGAAGAGAGATTGATGGCTGACCTACAAAGAGCTCAAAAGTGCAACCATGAGATGAGAATATCGAGGAGTCATACATGGACTACCATACTGAGATATTCCGCATCACACCACAAGGCAGAAAGAGCTAGGAGCCACCGACCCTCAGAGCATAGAGATAAATATTGATAGCCATGGCATATGTGTCATATATGTACCAAATTGTTGGATATTTATATATGAAAATTTTTCTTGTCCAATTAGTTCTATGATTGATTACTTGTTATTTTCATCAATACACAAAAACTTAACATAAAGAAAAAAAAGAAATAAATGTATGAATGCATTCAAATCATATGACCTACAAAACATGCATAACCATTCTATATGGAATACATAAATACATAAAGAAAATTTGATGTGTTAGGGATAATAACGTTTGAGATGCATAATATTAATAGGTTCCTTAAGGGGAACACCATTCATATCAGCAATCTTATAAGCACCTGAAGTAAAATCCTCAATAACCACAAAAGGTCCAAGCCAATTAGGGCTAAATTTCCCTTTTTCACTAGATAAAGAATTTAAATTCCTTTTATTTTCATATAAGACTAAATCACCTACCAAAAATGACCACTTAATCACTTTATGATTGTACTATTTTTGAAGTGACTTATGATAAGCCTTAATATGTTCCAAAGCATTTATCCGTTGTTCATCCAACATCTCTTATTCTTTTAATCGTTGTTCCTAGAAGGTATCTTTATCAATTATCCAATGAATGAAACACGTAAAGAAGGTATTTCTAATTCTAATGGCATAATAGCATCTATACCATAAACAAGATTATAAGGAGAAGTACCTATGGCAGTGCGGACACTAGTCCTATAAGCCCATAAAGCATAAGTAAGTTGAGTATGTCAATCTTTCGCATGCTTATTAACTATTTTCCTTAGGATTTGTTCAATAACTTTGTTCGATGCTTCTGCTTGACCATTAGATTGAGGATAGTATGGAGTAGAAAATATGTGTTGAATACGATATTTCTCCAAGAATTTTGTGACTTCTTTATTTTTGAAGGAAGTACCATTATCCAAAGCTATCATTGAAGGAATACCAAATCATGCTATAATATGATTAAGAATAAAATCACAAATAACATCCGTAGTAGTAGAGCGGAGAGGAATAACCTCTACCCACTTTTTAAAGTAATCTGTAGCTGTGAGAATGAACGTATGTCCTTGAGAAGAAGCTGGTGAAATGTTTCCAATAAGATCAAATCCCCAAATGCTAAAAGGCCATGGAGAAACTTGATTACGAAGCTCGCGAGTAGGAGCATGAATTAGATTACCATTTTTCTGATACTGAGGACACTTTTTAACAAATGTAAAGGAATCTTGTTCCATTGTTTTCCAATAATATCCCATTCTAAGAAGTTTATTAACTAAAGATTTCCCACCAAAATTTCCTCCACAAGAACCAGAATGAGCTTCTGCTAAAGCTATCGGGACTTCGGTTCTGCCGAGATATCTTAATAGAAAACCATTATAAGAATGTTTTTAAAGAGTATTGCCCAAAATGATATATCGTGTGGCAAGCTTCCTAATATGATTACGCATGTTCCTTGTTGCCAATTAAGGAAATGTATTGTCTTTCAAAAAATGAAAGATATGCGAATACCATTCATCCAATGCAAGTTACAACTATCAACATTAACCTTATTAGAAATTGTAGGTTGTTTAAGAGTATGTATAGTAAATTGAAAGTCTTCAGCATTATTCTCCAGAGACACCAAGGAAGCTACGCTTGCCATAGCGTCTGCATGTCGATTAGCTTTCCTAGGTAAAGTTTGAATCGTATAAGAAGAAAATTGTGAAAGGATATCAAGAGCCAATTCTTTATATTGTGACATGTTATCATTCTTAGTTTGATAACCCCCTTTGATTTGTTCAACAATCAATTGCGAATCCCCGTATATTTTCAAGTTTTTAATATTAAGTGATGAAGCTTCCCGTAAGCCAGCTATAAGGGCTTCATATTCTGAAATATTATTAGTACAAGGAAAGGTCAATTTATATGACATTGGTATTGGTTTCTTTGTAGGAGGGACGAAGATGATGCCTACACCAGAACCTGTTTTACATCTAGAACCATAAAAATATAATTCCCAAACATCTTCTTGTTTAATAGCTAAAATATTCTCATCAGGGATTTCTATTGATGCAAAGTTCGTATGAGAACGAGGACAAGGATCTTCAGCTAGATAATCAGTTAAAGCTTGTCCTTTCATAGACTTTTGAAGAATGAAATTAAGATTAAATTTAGTAAGTAACATCACCCAGTTAGCCAAATGACCAAAGAGATCAATTTTTGAGAAAAGGTGTTTGAGAGGATTAGATTTTACAATTACATTAACCTCAAAATTCAATAGATAATGCCTTAGTTTTTGACAAGAATAAACTAAAGCCAAGCATTGTCTTTCTAAATCGGTATATCTTGTTTCATAGTCCAGTAAAGTCTGACTGATGTAGTATACCGGTCTTGCCTTACCTTCACTATCATGTTGAGCTAATAATGCACTCATAGCATGGGAAGTGGTAGAGGTATATAGATAGAAGGGTTTATTGAATTGAGCAGGTTGTAAAATAGGAGGATTAGCCAGATATTCCTTAAAATTATTAAAATGATTTTTTACATTCTTGGTTCCAAGTAAAAGTGGTATCTTTTCTAAGCAAGGAAGTGAAAGGAACAGTTCTATCAGTTAAGTTAGAAACAAAGTGACAGATAGATTGAATTTTTCCTTGTAAACTACGTAATTGAGAAATATTCTTAGGAGGAGGCATGTTAAGAATAGAATCAATCTTTTCAGTATCCACTTCTATGCCTCGCTTAGAGATTATAAATTCTAATAATTTACCAGAATCAACTCAAAAAGCGCATTTCTTAGGATATAATCTCATATTATAACTCCTAATCCTTTCAAATATTTGTCTTAAAATAGACACATGGTCTTTTCACTGTATAGATTTTGCCAAGATGTCATCTACATAATCTTCTAGAATCTTATGGATGTAATCATGGAAAATCAAGGTCATAGCACGTTGATAGGTTGCTCCTGCATTTCTTAATCCAAAAGGAATAATGACCCAACAAAATGTTCCCCAAGGTGTGATGAATGCGGTTTTAAGTTGATCTTCAATAGGAATAAATATTTGATTATAACCTAAAAACCCATCCATAAAAGATAATAAAGCATGACCTGTTGTCGAATCCACAATCATATCAATATTGGGTAGGGGAAAATAATCTTTTAAGGATGCTTTATTTAAATCTCAAAAACCAGTGCACATTCTTAGCTTATTCTCTCCTTTAGAAACAACCACAATATTGGAAATCCATTCAGAATAATCAATAAAGTGGATGAACCTGGAACCTAATAAATTTTCAATTTTAGTTTTAACTAACAAAGCAATGCCTAGATTCATCTTTCAGATTTTTTTGTTTCACACGTTTAACATTAGGTTTAAGAAAAATATTGTGAGTCACAATCTTAGGATCTATGCATGACATATTTGAATATGTCCAAGAAAATATATCTTTATATTCAAGCAAAAGGGAAACTAATTGATCATGTTCATCTTGGTTCAAACATTTTCCCACTTTGATTTTTTTTTCAGAGTCATTCTCGTCCATTTGAACTTCCATAGTCTTAGTTATTAATAAATTACTTTGTATGGAATAACCCATTGGCAAAGGAGAAATATTTTGTTCATAACGTTCTCCAAAATAGGCTTAATTATTCAAACAATAAGGTTGTCTTCTTTTATGATGAAATGTAGGTAAATATTGATAAGCTCCTAAAAAATCAGCCAAGGCTTCATCCTCAGGAAAATATCCAAACTAGGTTTTTGATCCATGTCAAAGAGAAGAAAATTAACTAATTTTAAGTGTCCACCACAGATATTATTAACATTAAGAGGAAAAGCTGATGGTTGCCTATAAGGATTGAATCCTAGCCCATAAGTGTAATCGTAAACTTCATTGTCCAAGGGCCCTTGTATACCTTGCTCATATTTTCCACATCCTTTCCAATTGAATCCTGATTTCCTAAGTAAATGATAACCAGATCCATATCTATCAACCATATTAGATTGAGTTAAAGGAGCGGCATATGTCACAATGTCATAACAATCTAGTTTAATTGTCTCAATTGTTTTTTCAAGGGAAGCAGCAACAAAGCTACTTTTTAATTCCCCAAAAAGTGGAGAAGGAATAAAGAATTTATTTTCAAACCCATTTTGTTCCTTCATGAACTCTAAACCAGAAACTTTGTATTCTCCTATAAAAGAAGGATTAAAATCCAATGTTCCCCAATCATATTCAGTTAAAGACAAGGATGGAACTTCAACTTGTTTAACTTCAGGAGGTTTCTCAGGTTCCTTAATTGGTTGTATGGGTTCAGAGATCTTAGCATATTCTACATTCAAGCAAGGGTTTGGTGCATCATCCGCATGTAATGTATACATTAGATTATTATAAATGAACCTAACCTTACGATGTAGAGTAGAAGGAATCACATGCATAGTATGTAACCAAGGTCTTCCTAACAAAAGGTTATAATTGAGAGGTCCAAGCATAACATGAATAGGTGGGTGAAGAAGGACCAAACCAACTTTGATATGTAGCATAATAATACCCAAAGTTTTATTTGCAATGTTATCAAATCCATGAATAGGGATATTATCCAGTTGAATGGTCGTAAGATCGACTTTAATAGCCTTGAGCATATCCATGATATAAACATTAAGCCCATATCCATTGTCAATTAGTGTTCTACGAATGGTACTATGATTAATAGAAACAACAACCATAAGAGCATCATATTGATTCTGCACCTCAACAGAAGGTAAATCATCATCAGTGACTACAATAGGAGGTACAGAAGGCATAGTATGCATGCACTCCAAGAATGAATTAATGTTCTCTTGATTAGGAAGTGGAGACGAAAGAGTAGATAAAAAATTTTATAATGCCTCATGATATGTAGGAGAAGTTTGTAGCAATTCCCATAAAGAGATCTTGGTTGGAGTAGTGCATAATTGCTCAACTAAGTCATATTACTTAAAGGAAGAAGGTAACCTAGGTGCTTGAGGAAGAACAGGTTGAGAAGGTGTAATACCCTCTCGTATGGTGATACTTGGAATTTTGACTTGGACATTTTATTATGATGGTTAGAACTATACATTTACATTTATACTTTGTGGATGATGATATGATTGATATGCTCATTTATGGTTATCATTTATATGTTTATGATATTAAAAAACCATCTATTTTTATATATTTTATGGATCTAACCAAAGGATTTGAATCTAACCATTATCATGATGTTTTATGTTTCATGGATATGTGTCTGATGTGTTTTCATGGCTCAGGACGAAGTCGTAGTTACTCACTTAGTTGAGGTCCACACGATGTATCGATCCCGGTCATCTATTTGCATATATCTGATTTATATGAATATCCATATGTATATATATGTATCTCTTCTTGGTGATGCAGAATTGCAGGTATCGGGTATCGTCTCCACCTGGCTTCACAGGTCTGAGCGATCCCTCAAAATCCTTGATCATTGTTATTGTTATGGAGATATCACCAGGTTCCACAGGAAGAAACTCCGCCTCTGATCCTTCTATCCTTAGGTGGGGAGTTCCCAAGTCAGTCCCTTGTGTGGATGTATTATTTGATCTCTTAGTTTGTTGAATTTGTGGATCTTGTAGCTAGTACTTGTCTTCTTGGTATGCTCAACTTTGATTATTGATGTGAGTCATTGTTTATTTGAAGGTATGATTTAGTAATTTATCTTTGCTA
>MU227713.1:5081725-5093405 GCA_018584345.1 Thuja plicata | reverse complement strand
TTTTAATTGTACTCTATATTATTATTGCATTATTGTAGAACGTATATTGATTATTGTGTTACTGTACAAATGTTTATACAAATATGAGATTACTGTATAATGCCAGCCATTTAATGTTTATGCTGTACGATTGTATTCTGTTTCCCCATTTATAGAAATATAGGTTTCAAAACGTTATACCAATGTCAGCCATCTTATACAGAAAAGCCATTAATGTTTATGATAAATGTTGTATTCTCTCAGCCATTTTGTCATTTATACATTGTCGGTCGTTTATAAATGTTGTCATGGCTATAGAAATGTTCTAGTAATTCATTATGGCAGCCAGCCGTTTATAGAAGATTTAGGAATCTCGAGTGTAACATTGTTTTACTGTCATGTCTGTCATTTGGCGGAATGAATAGTTATTTCCTGTGTTGTTTTCCGTGTGTTTTGTTGCTGCCTTGTTGCTACGTTTAAGTTTTGGCTTTGAAGTTGAAGAAATATAATAATTAAGCCAAGTAGTATAATAGTTAATGCTTTATGCATGTATATGTTACGATACTTTAATTTCATATACTTTAAGTTATACTTGTATAAAGGGATTAGGTACCTTTTAGATTGATTGGGATAGGTTTCAGCCTCTTAGAAGTTAATTTGCAACACCTAGGTTTTAGTTTTTGAATAAAATCAGACTTAGTCAAATTTCAGGCTTAGTCAAAATTTCAAACTTAGAATGAACTTTATGGAGCATTGTCTTTTGGTACATGGAATATTGTGTAAAACTTATATTTGTCTATTTCTTGTGGGTGGAGGTTATGATCGGTGCATTTAGATGCCTTAATAGGGTTAGAATGTGTGTAGGAAGCAGTTTAGGGTTTAGAGTTGTCTAACAGGATCAGGACATTCTAAACATCCTCAAACGTTCCTAATTCCTCTAAACATCCATAAACTATCTTATTAATTTCTTTTCTTTGTAGAAAATCTCAAATGTGTTTATAATATGTTTTACTATGTGTGTGATGTAATTGTGATATGTGGGTTAAGGGTAGAAAATCTAACGACACCTAGTGAGTGGCTCTCAGTGCAGGGCCGGGGCCCTAAGTGGCTAGAACCAGGATAACCGACTGAAGAGTTATTTAACAAGTGAAAACTTAATTAAACTTATGGGAATGGATTCTAACATTAAAAAGATTAAATGTGCCTCGCCCATGCCATTAGCGCTAGTAAAGGCTATGGAGGGGAGTGGGAGAAGGTACCTACAAGTAGGTATGATCTAATGGCGCTTGTTAGTATGAAAGGCATTCGATCCCGCATGTGCCTACTTGGGGGCCGGGGCCGGAGTGGCTAGTACAAGGACAACCCAAGGAGGGCTATGCAATGACACTCACTTAGGTGGTTTCTTAGAGTTTCTACCAAGCCCTAGAACCTTTTTGGGAAATTTTTTTATGTTTTGACCCTTTCTTTCCTTGTTATTTGGGAAATGGTTACCCAACCCTAGGTATGGCCTAGCTATCCCTTTTTGTGGACCTTGGTGTTTATCTCCTAGCACGGGGCAGTGGGCCTTTTGGGTATCCATGTGGTTGGGTGGAAAATCTTTTATCGAGGTATCTTTTGCGGATGCAGTGGTTTGAAGATTCATGCTTGCTTATGTACCAATTTTTGAAGAATGAAGGCCTTGTGATTATCTTTCATGATGTAAATTATTGTTACCTCCCAAGGGGAGATGAATGTAATGTAATCATTGATGTAATTTAAAATGATGTATTTGGAATGGGTAGATTTAGGAAAAGGGAAAAAGGGAGATGTGAACTTTATGTATAAGATGTATGTTGGAAAAGAAAAAAAGGGATTTGGTAACATTTCAAGTATAGTAGTATGTTTCTTATTATTGATTAAGTGAAAAAGGCTATTGAAAAACAAATGTATTATTTGCAATGTATCAAATGATTTTAGATGATTCCATTTGATTTAAAGGTTATATTGTTCATAAAGAATACTTAGGAATATAGATGGTTTTAAATGGAAAATTGAAAATGAAAGTACTTAGGTATTTCTTAATAAAGAATCTTATAATGATATGATGTAGTTTGCTTTGAGAAATAAATCTTGTTGTTAGCTTACTTAATGGACTTAACTGAATCATGCATTAAATTAGAATGGAACCCTGGAAGAAATTTAAGATTAAGTTTTTGTTCACATACATAATTCTTTTAAAATTCAAAAAATTTCATAAATTTTTACTTAGGTTTACTTTTTCAAAGAGAATTTCTGTTCTCTTCCCCGGTTCCCTTGCGAGGAATGACAAAAGGGGGTAAAAAGGTTCAAATAGTAGGTTGAGGATTATTATGTGTACGATAAGTATGTGAAACATAATCCATGTTATCAAAGAAATCCAAAGGGTCTTTAGGTTTACCCATAATAGTCATTCAGGGACATCCTTTTACCGTCATCAAAGGTTTAGGGAATAACATTCTAGGTGCCTCAATGTTTTAAATAGGGGAGTATGAAGGTAACCATGCACACATCCTATGGTAGAGGTCAACTGGAGAAGTTGTGGAAGAGGATGAAATAGGAATAGGATCCATGGAGATCTCATTCGAACCATTTTAATTCTCACTTCCATGTACCTCATTAAGGGATCTATTCTCTTGTACAATAAAATCTTCATCAAAGAATTCAAAACAAGAGTCATACATATTGAACACACAATAAAATAACAAGCATGTAAATTTTTTTGTGTTTTTAAAGAAATTTTATATATTTTTATGTATTTTTGGAATATAAATGCAAGAGAATAAAAGAAAACCTACTTCTATATGCATGCAAGATATTAATGTGAAATATAAATCCAACACCAAAGAGAAAGATTTGTCTATCATAGGTTCACCAAAATGTAAAGAAGAAAAAGATGATAGTGGTGTTGATCTTCTAGATAGTATTTGCAAACTAGATGTTCATATGTAGAAGAGACCAATTCCATAATTTAATCCTTTACATATAATTTGTATTGAAAGTATTTGAAGATTGTATTTAAATTAGGAATAAAGATTAATAGAGTAAAATTACATCATAGCAGATCTGAAAATGCCATTTTTTGAAGCTTGTGTTGAGTTTCTTGAAAATCTGAAACCAGATCTGGATTAGAAACACAGAGGCGAACAAAATCCAGAAATCTTTTTCCATTCTGAGGCAGTTTTGATTTGCACCCTCAAGTCAATGTCACCATTTTCCAGAATTTCCGATTGCACTCTAGGTCACAATCGACCTAAAAAGTCTTGGATCAAAATTCTATTTTCAGATTTTGAAATTTTTCTAAAAAGGGTATCCAGATCTGTACTTTGTTTCACTATTTTCAAACCTGTAACTCCTGAAATAGCACCTGCAAACATCTAAAAAAGAGGGGTTTTGGGGTGGCTATATAGGGTTTTGCCTTAGTTAAACCCCTGTTTTGGTGATCTCCACCTCCATAAATAGCCGAATATAGTAGAATGTATGTGTGTGTTTCTTTTGGGTAAAGCTTTGAATGTGTAATGTCAACATCTAATCCTCTAGATTAAGAACCCTAACATGAATTGTAAATGAGAAAGCAATGCATAGATTTGAATGTGATAAAGAAAGAATACCAAGCCCCCAAGGCTAAAGTACTCCTACAAAACTCACAATCTGTAATTGCTACCCCATGATAATGTCCTTTGAATGCTTGAAGATTGAAAATGGTGGATCCAAGAAGAAGGAAAGAAGGAAGATGTCTCTCTTGCTCCAAAGAAGATCCACAATGGCTTGTCTACAAAAGTGCTTGAATGTCTTGATGCATCATCATGTATTTTCCTTTTATATCATCCTCTTGCTTCCATGCTTCACCATCATGTCAAAATCATAATTGCATCATATCATCATATGATTCTTTTTCATGTCCAAATGAAGGGAAAAGAGAGTGTTTATATAGAGATCTCAATATAGACCTCTTAGGGCAATGCAAGGGACCCAAATTCAAATTTCACCTTGAATTATGGTCCAATTACAATCAAAAACCAAGGAGGGGATGTATTAATCTAAATATTGGGGAAAACACTTCCACATCCGGACCTAGGGACCTAATTTAAGTTTTAGAACCCTGATAGGTTCCAAATTTGAAAGCGGGGACCATCACATAATAGGGGTCAAGGTCGACCTCATCCTTGACCTATGTCAAGGATAACCTTGAAATTGACCTAGGTCAAGGTCAAACTCAAGCCTGACCAAGGTCAGGGTCAACCTCCACCCTGAACTGAGGTTTCAAGCTGGTCACCTTGGGAAATCTATAAGATTCCTGGGTCAACCGGGGACCAAGGAGGTGAGAAAACATATCAGGATGCTAAATAGAGGCACAAAGGCCCAACAGTAAGTGTGATGAAGATTTAGGAGAACCAATACATAGGTTCTACCCAAAAATATGGAATCATAGAAAGGGAGATTAAGGAGGTCATGTAGGACACTAACCCTAATTTCACCTAGAAATGCATAATAAAGTGTATGTGCATCCTAAATGCAAATCTAATATGAACATGTATTAAATGAGCGTGATAAACCTACCAAAATGGAAGTGCTTACAATTTAAGATGATACAAAAGGTATAATGATGGTAATAGCATAATGACCTATAATGTGATGAAATGACAACTATGATAAATGAAATGATCAAAATATGCATGTAAATATAAATGGTTATATACAAATGATCAATCCTAAAAACTAAGGACATATACATAATGAACCATGATAAATGCTATATTTTTGTTATCCAGAATGTCCTCAATTTTAAACAACAATGTGTCTGACACAAGAAGAATATTCAAAGAGAAAAGGTGATCTAAGCAAGATATCCTATAGAACCCTATAAAAGGAGAATGGGTATGCAACAAAAATCTATGAAATGTAATTCAAAATGATATGTGAAATGAGTATCTCCACAACTTCACGAAACATCTTATAACTTCATAATTATTGGAATTTGATTTTCATCATTGAGCTCATGATGTTGCAAGAAGATGCAAGCATCATGGTATAATTAAACAAGGATGACCTGAGTACTTTTTGCATGGAGTTTAATATAGAAAACTTGACAAACATCTAGGTATAATTGAATCGAGATGACCTAAGTTTTGTTTTCATAATAGACAAGGAACATCCCCCCTCCATCGGGGAATAAATACTTGGAGTCGAGGTATGTGTGGCGTATCACCGTTAATAGTATTTGCATAACAACATGATTTGTAGGTTGTCAATACTTATTCAATGGATGAAGGAACTTACACACAGACACCCCAATTATTTGTTCCTTTAACTTCATTGGAAAATATCCCACAAACAGCAATAAAAAAAAATATCATGTCCCATCCCGGCTATCCTAATCAATGACATATTTGGAGTTTTAAACTCATGTCAAAGATATCCCAGAATAGCATAGGAAACATGATAACAATGAAATCCATATATGAACGCATAATTGTATAAAAAATCATTCTAACATGCCTGCTGAAAATATACATTTATTTTCCAAAAGATAGTGTTCGGTTAATTGATCAGTTTGGTCGATGTGATGTTGTTGCAAATGTATAGATAAATGGTCATATTTTGAAAGATAGGTCACAGATTATGAATCATGATTGGAATAGCATTGTGTAATAACAGTTGATTGCACTTGCTTGTCTGGTGAAAAATACTCCATTCTATCCTCTAAGAGTCATGATTATCATAAAGTCACTTCCCAAACTAGGTCGAGGACATGCCCCTAGCTAGGTGATGGACTAACTTGTTATGGGTGAATAAAGACACACTGGACTAGGATAAAGACCAAGACAGTAGACCAATCTATGATGGAGTTGTATTAGGGAATTATACAATGGATAGGATAATCATGTAATTGGCCATTTTATTATGATATGTACAAGGCGAAGGGTGACTTCAATACATTAAGCAGCACAAAACTCGTGAATGTGGTCTTGTGGATCTGAATTCCCTTTATATTTATCAAATTTTGGTACCTCAAAGTGAGGAGGGAATGAAATCATAGCCAGCTACTTATCAAAAGGATAGGGACATATATCATCCAAGGAACATTTCTTGGTTGATGATCCAGTTCGTATGTCATGAATTTTTTGTTGAAGCATTTAGATTTGTTGTAGGACGGGATCCAAAGGTGGTGCAAGTCCTTGGGTGTTTTGGAAAGCAATATTTTGCTTGTCCTTATTTGCTCCATGAGCATGTGTCTCTCCAGAACCACTAGGGATTTCTTGGTCATTTGTGATAGGTTGTTGTGATCAAGTCATTTTCCCAATTAAGGGGGCTCTCCCAATCCTTTCAAAGTAAGATTTTCACCTTAACAATGTAGGGACTTTAATGCACCACTTGGGTACTAGAGGAGATTTTGGTTACCACAACAAATTCACACCTGTTCACTATGAGATTAATCACAATGAAATTTTTTTGTATACCGGTTTGGAAGGGCTTGGCTTTAGCCTGTTACTGGTTGGGTCATTCCTTGGGGTGAGCACCTCTTTTCCCACCAAAAACTACCCTCTAAAGATTGTAACAGTTTCTCTTACACCCAAGGTCCATGAATGGTGAGGGGAGAGGATACATTATAATCTGAGATTACAATAGAGCTATAAAAGCAAGACACAATAGACAATTTGCTAAACTAAAGAAAACACACAAATTTGAAAAAAATGTCATATTTTAAGCCCAAATGAAGGTTATAGTTTATTTTGCAAACCCCTAGGAACCTGCAAGTAAAATTTCAATAATTTAAGATTGGGGTCTTCAAATTTATGACCTGTAAAACAGCCTAAAAACTACAAGAACAAACAGAAACCTGTTAAGATAGTTAGCCAAAATAGAATGATGAGAAAATAGACTTCTACTGGTGAAAATGATGTATGTGCAGAAACAAAAGATGAATGTGCAGGAATAGAGAACCAATGCGCAGAATATGTAAATGCGCAACAACAATGAATGAAAGCGTAGCGTGATGGAATGAAGCACAATTTTAACAAAAATGCAGCAGGAATGGATGTATGTGCAAGTATCGGGGATGAATACATAGAAAAATCCTGTAGAATCCTTCACACATAAAAACTAAAAAGAAAATGTCAATTTCATGGGGATGGCCCCATGGTGGGTGCCAAAAATGTATGCAAAATAGATGTCTACTGTTATGAATGAAATACTACTACTGTAAAGCTAATAAATCTATCTAAATACAACATAATGAAGATTACAAATGATCAAATGAAATTAAAACAAGTTTACCTTCACTTACCCATTGTAGCTTGTCTCCATTGTCCTCCTAACCTGGATTTCTTGGATGTGTTGAGCTCTCAGATTTCCAATTGAAGCTCCTTACCCAAGATGTCACCAAAGTGTGGAGATTGGGTGAATGTATGCAAAATGGCCTAAAGCTTGATTATGCAAATAATGGATGATGGAATGGTATGAAAATGCTTGGATGCTTGATTGAATTCTTGGATGCTTGATTTCTTGAATTCTTGATTGCTATTTTCCTATTATTTTCTATTAGCTCCTCTTAGCTCACAAAGGTAGGATGAGGCTCCTTTTATAGGATTTTGGAGGACCCAAGCCTAGGTGGAAAAATCCTAGGGTAGAGATTGAAAGGTGGAAGATCCTAGGGTTGCTATTGACCTGGTTGAAGGGGTTGAGAGGAAGGGGGATGTAGTTGAAATGTGAAAGGAAGAATAGGGAGGATGTTTCTCCTACATTGACATAGAGGAGAAGAAGGTGGAAGGGAAAGACACATGTCAAGTGTCTCACAAAGACCATTGAGAGGAAGGAGGAAGGACTTTTTCTTCATGAGGAATCTTGGTACAAGTGTCCCATGAGTCACCTTGGACTCTTTGAGGTGGCTTGAGAAGCTCCTTAGGGATAGGGATTGCTTATTGACTTAGTGTAGGGGAAGACATGTGGTCGTGAGACCAAGTCTTATGAGGCCACATAGCCCTTAAGAATATGATATGTGTGGGTGAGGATAATGATTTATTATTATTAATTATTTTAACCAAGATGATGTGTCAAGTGACTAGGTCTATGAGTTAGACTAGGAGGTTTAGTCATATTTAGTGATTGTGTAACTAATCACTTTAATGAGACTAATTTAGAAGACTTAGGATAAGAAGAATAGACTATAGTGAATGTATTAAATAAATTCAATAATTTACTTAATAAATAGAAGAAATAAATATTAATTAAATGATAAATATTTATTTAATTCATCAAGTCAATATTAATTAAATAATAAATATTTAATTATTTAATTAATGAAGAAAATTTTTAGTGTATACACAAAGGTTTCAATTCCTTGAATATTCTTTCCCTTTCTTGTAAGGATATTATAGGCAACATGTTATCAATTTCTTGATTCCTAATTATATCACCCTCAATCTGTTCTAAGTGTTTTCTTGTCTCCAATCTCCCATATAGATCTTTGGGTATACTTCCTTCAATTTCTAATAGAGTCTTTTTGACAGTAAGTAGATGATCAATCACAATATCTTCAATCTTAAGCTTGTCTGAATCTCCATATCTGTCATAGTATCTGTCAATTGTGACTAGTTTACCTTATTATATTTCTCTCTTCTCTATCATCTTCATGTCAGGCTTCCATATGTGCTTCTTAGATTTCTTATCTTCTCTCACTATGCTCTCTTCTTTAGGTGATGTCTGCATGCTCAATTTGGTGTTTACTCTAGGATTAATGTTCTCTGTCTATGATGTTTGCTATGATGGAGGAGGTGGATTGTCTACCATTTCTACCTTAGGAGTGGGAAGGGCTGTAGTAATTTCACTTGCCAGACCAAGAGATCTTTCTATCATTTTCTTTTTCACTTCTTTCAGTTCTTCTTCTGTCAACCTTTCTTTTACACCACATTCATGCACAAGGTTTTCAATTTTTATTTTCCCCAGATCTCTAGTTTGTTCCTCTCTCACCTTAGCTAATTTCTCCTCATATGTTCCCCATCTTTCTTTTGATGTATCAACTTCTAATGCAAAAACATGTTCTACTTGCATGGTAAGTACCTCTGAACATACTTCATAACCCACGGGATAACACCATTTATTTCTCGGTGTGACTGCTTCAAAACATACACAATCAGTTTCAACCATGAAACAAATTATATCCTTGTATTTTTCAACAATGTCCTCATGTATCCTGTACCTGGTTTTTATTTGTCTCTAAAGGATCTTGATCATAGCAAACAATTCCCCATCAACCCATGTACTATTTTGTCTTTTGTAGCTCTGTGAGATGAGAATACCAGTAGGTATCCTAGATTTCCAACCACTAGAATGTAAGCTAGGAAATTTGTGCTCAATGTGTATAAACATATACAACAATAATGAACCAAATGTGAAGGTCTTAGTTCTATCTTTCTTCACTAGCTTCACATTTTCAAGAAATTGTTGTGCCAGAACTTCGCATAGGTTATATTTCACATTCTCCTTCACCATTCTCCATGCCATCATGATTACTCCTACAGATACTGAGTTAGGTCTACTTCTGTAGTAGAATTTATATCAAAGTATCATAGCAATAAGTCTCACATCTTGCTGAAAGATGTCATTCACAGTCATTTCTCGCATGTCCCATTTAGAATGAGTTAGGGTTTTAAATTATTTCTTTACATGTTTTTGTACAATAGGAATGAATCCGGTGTTGTTCAGTCTAGTGATTTCATGAATTAGGTCACTACAAATCTTCACAGGATGATCACCTATCGAAATGAACTGATCATGTACCCTTGTAAACAATATCTTAAACCATTCATCTTCATCAAATTTGCGTAAGTCCAAAATTTTCATTATGCTCAATTGATCAATGTGTTTGTATTCTTCTTTCATGATTCTATTATCAGTCATATACTCCATCTTAGTTGATATCTCATCAATTCCCAATATATCAAACTTACAATGTCTGTAAGCCCTAATATATTCTACATGTAATACACCATAAGGGGTTTGAGAAAATTCTCCTTCAGGATCCTCTTCAAAGGAATTGAATGAATGTTTATTAAATTTGTACCTAGGTTGATCTACAACATCGAAAATAATAGGTGCATCTATAGCTAGATGATGTAAATACCTTTCTTCCACTGAATTTTGCGTTTATGCTTCAATAGATCACACACCACAATTGTAGAATAGACTGAATCTTTCTGTTCTTTGATCTCCTTAGCTCACTCTTCATCAAATGGTAAAGAGGTAGGTCATTGAATGGTGCTTTATACAATTTTAACTCATAAATTTCACTTTACTCAATATTGTCCAGTCGGTTGTTAGATTTCATGAACAAAATATATGCGTCAACTAATTTTGCACTCTCAGATAATCCACAAATTTTGGGGTAGGATATATTCTGATGTCTATATCCAATGCTCCTCCTAAGGCCATGATCGGCCAATTAGGTCGATTCTATTTTATTACCATCAGGCGAAGATCCAGTAGCATCTACTGACTCTCCTTGAACTAATGTCTCACTTGTTTCTTTGATCTTCCATATCTTACCACTGTTGTTATATTCTGCTTTCTTAAAATAACTTTCAAAATCAATTTTCAAATATGCCAAACTCTTACCAATATCATTTCCATTCTTCTGTGAATTCATAGGAGGTGGTACTCTTCTATTGTATGATCCATTAATCCTGCAAAACTTTGCTATATGTCTTGGATTATTACATTTGTAACATATAGGAGGTATTCTTTCCTGATTAACTTGCAGCTTACAGTACTTCACAATGTGTCCAATGTTATTACATTTGTAGCATGTAGGTTTCACTGTAGATTCTCTTCCATTGTCTTGTCTATATCTAGATTGATTAGGTTTTCTACATTCTTCTTTCTTGTGCCTATATCCATTACATTTAAAACAATAACCAGAAAAAGTTCTAAAAGGGGCATTAACTCTGTAGTCTCTCTTCATGTGTCCAAATTTGTTGCAACCAAAGCATATACCTCTGAAGGGTCTAATCTGCTATGTAGGTTCTTCAATAGAAGGTTTCTCAAAATCAATCTTCTCATTGGATTTCTCTTCCTGATTCTTTGAACATTCAGCTTCATTGAAGCCAATACCAGTCATATCATTTTTAGGTTTTTGTTTGTCTCTATGTTCATCAATCAAATCACTGCTGGTGTGAAGTTTCACAATGTGTTTCTTTGCTTCAACAAGTTCACCTTTTATAATTTGATTGTATTTCTCCATTTCTAGATACTTGTTCTTGCAGTTGTCAGCCTCATTCTTCATTTGATCTAATGCACTGTTTAAATCTTCTTCAACTTTCTTCTTAGCATCCTTCTGTATCTGTATTTCTTTAGTCATACTCTCATTTTCAAGTTTCAAAGTCTCATTCTCTTCTTTTAGTTGCCTCACTTGATCTGAATTTTTTTCATCTGAATCCTCTTTTATCTAAACCATAAGATCTTGTATTTGACTTCTGGAAAGCTCAAGTTGTTCCTTGAGTTTCTTTATAAATTTCTCAGCTCTTCACATGTTGAATCTCAACTCTCCATTTTCTACTTTTTCTTTGTCAAGGTCTTCAAGTGCAACATCAAAGTTTTCTTGCAAACTGTCCAAATCCATTATGATCTCCCTCAAGCTGTTAGACTTTCTCTCCAAGGGCCAGAAGCTCTGATACCAATTGTTAGGATT
>MU227713.1:5069408-5081673 GCA_018584345.1 Thuja plicata | reverse complement strand
TAAAGAAAAGAATATAAGAAAATGACACAGTACTCATAACACCATATTTTGTTTTTGAGGAAACCCTGGCCAAGGGAAAACCCCGGTGGGGATGGTACCCACAAGCATGTACTAAAGTATAATGTCCATGTTAGGATACCTAGCCCTATTAGGAGTTGAATATTACATAGCACATTTCATTGTTAAAGGAATTACAACCATGTTAAAGGTTCACAACACCCTGTTAGGGGCCAACTGAGCTTACAACTCTTACAAAGTAATTTTGTTTACAAAGTATTCTCAGTTATGAACAAAACAAGCATCACTAGTGCTTAGATAGTTCCTTTATAGGTCTTCAATGATCTCTGTTATTCTCTTCTTTGTTATTCACTCAACCATACTCATCCAACCATATTGTATCTTTATAAAAAATATCTTACATATATATCTCACAACTTTACAAAGTCGGCTCCTAATATAAATATTACAAATATTACAAAGTCGACTCTCAGTACAATTAAATTTATTAAGGAAAATAATAAATGTATAGTTCACACTCTTTCATACTCAAAATTTAGGTTATCAACAACCATAATCCTACTCTAATTGCTTGGAGTCTGTGTCATACTCTCTCAATCTTTGCTACCGTTCAACTGTTATGTATCGTTGTTCTGTTGCAGTCTGTCTGTCTTCAATTATTTCTGACTTGCCGTAGACATTTCCAAAACCAAATTGATCTTAGGTGGAGGTCATGCATACCCCATACTATCTTCCTCTAAGCTCACTTTCCCTAATTCATCGATCTCAATCTTCGATATCCAAAATACTTTTGTATCTCTGCTTCTATACTTAGTCGATTTATGGATCAGCAAAACTTATCTTTATAGGAATCGATCTGTAACCCATATGTGTTTCCATAAATGAAAAAAAAATTGAATCAAATCACACAAAATTAATCACTTTCCAATAGACATTATACCTGAAGATCAAAGAGCCATCCTTGCAGCCCTAGAAAGGGTAGGAAAGAAGGACAGAGTGGATCTACCTTTGTTCTATGGTAAGTTAGAACCAGAAGAATGCATGGAATGGCTGGAGTCTCTTGAAAGCCATTTTGAATGTGAAGATGTACCTATGAATTAGAGGGTCAAAATAGAAAAATCCATATTGAAAGGACTAGCCTTGAGTTGGTGGAATTTCCTCCAAAATGAGAGGAGTGAACAAGGAAAAAATCCCATCACTACATGGAAGAGGATGATGAAAGAGATCAAGAAGAAAATTTTCCCTGAGGAATATGAGGTAATGCTCCATAAGAAGTTGCAAAACTTTAAAAAAAAGACCTAGATGTAAGTTCTTATACCCAATAATTCTATACTTTAACTCTTAAGGCCAAATTATATGAAAGTGAAAGGCAAAAACTTGCCAGGTATGTAAATAGGCTTAAATATAGCATACAAGATGAACTTACCTTGATCACATTGGAGTCTATGCACAACTATTTCCAGATAGCTCTTAAGATTGAAGAGAAGAAAAAGAGAAGAGGGGAGAAGAAAAATAAAGGAATGGGTAATGCTTTTAGAAGAAGAGGTAGGTTCAATGGTAGAGGATTCTTCCCTAGAATTTAGGGAGAGTCTAGTAGTCAAATGCCAGAGACTGAATCAAGCAACAGTGGTAATTTTAGAGGTAGTAGATCAAACAACAGAGGAATATTTGGAGGAAGGGGATCTAATGTGCTCACTTGTAGGTGTTTTTGCTTGTAACCAAATAGGTCACCAATCATTTAGGTGTCCAGTGAAGGCTGGTGCAAACAGTCAAGGGGAAAGAAGAGTGCAGTTCACCCATGAAGAAGATTGTCAAAGTACCACATCCTATCATACCACCACTTCTTCGAAGCATACTGATCTAGATAATGGTGAATGCATGATATTTAATAGGTCCCTTTTGATGCCAACCAACAAAGAGCCTCCTCAAAGAAAGTCTATTTTCAGAATTACATGCAAAGTCAAGAGTAAGGTAAGTAAGGTAATTGTAGACTCTAGCTCAATTGAGAATTTGGCTTCACTAGAAATGGTAAATAAACTTGGATTGAAAAGAACACCACACCCCACTTCTTATCAAGTTTCTTGGTTGAGTAAAGAACAACAAACCTTAATAAATGAGCAATGTTGGGTTGATTTTCAAATAGGAGAGTACAAGGATAAGGTGATGTGTGATATTGTAGCCATGGATGCTTGCCATCTCCTTTTAGGGAGACCTTGGAAATATGACACCAATGCCCAACATAATGGTAAGAGTAATGTGCTCACTTTGATGAAGGGTGGGGAGAAATTGACAATGACACCTTTGTTAGATGAAACTAAGGATAAGGTCTTAACTACTAGTGTCATGATGGTAGGAGAAAAGGAATTCCTAAAAGTCCTTAAGGAAGAGAAGGTGCCATGTTTTGATGGTGTACTCAAACCTAAGGAGAGTTTCCAAAGAAAAGAAAAACCATATCAAGAGACCTTAAGGAGTGCTGGTCCTAAGGAGGTAGCAGAGTTGTTGAAAAAATACAAGGGCACTGTAGTAGACAGTAGTAATGAATCTTTTCCACCTAAGAGGGAAATTAGTCATTTTATTGACTTAATACCAGGGGCTACCTTACCTAACAAGGCTTCCTATAAGATTACACCAAAACAAAATGTAGAAATAGATAGACAAATACAAGGTCTCTTGGAGAAAGGGTTCATTAGAAAAGGTATAAGTACCTATGTTGTACCTGCAATCCTTGCACCTAAAAAGGAGGGCACTTGGGGATTGTGCACTCACTTCAGGGACATCAATAGAATCACTATTAGATACCAATTCTAAATACCAAAAATGTAATACCTTATGGATTTCTTAGAAGGGGCTAAGTACTATTCAAAAATTGATCTCCAAAGTGGTTATCACCAGATAAGGATCAGAGAGGGGGATGAGTGGAAGTCAACATTTAAGACTAACAAGGGCTTGTTTGATTGAGTAGTCATGCCTTTTGGCTTATCCAATGCCCCAAGCACATTTATGCACTTGATGAATGAGGTTTTGAAGTCTTTTCTTCACAAATTTGTAGTAGTATATTTAGATGACATTGATCTTTAGTAGCAGCAGGGAAGAGAATCTACATCATATTGATTTAGTCCTTAAGAAAATCCATCAAGAAATTTTGAAGTTAAACCTTGACTAGTGTTCAATATTGCAGGAGGAACTAGTGTTCTTGGGATTTGTGTTTGAAAATGTATCCAACAAAGGTAAGGATGCCAGCAAGAAGTTGAGTCCACTCTTTGTGTTGAAGACAATTATTCAATTGTGTATTGTCATTGATGTTACACATGTATTTACACTTATGTAGTGATGTTACACAAATGTCTACATTCAGACCGAGCACAGTTGGTGAATAGAATGAATTGTTTTAGTGTTGACCGAGTTCAGTCGGGTATTGAAGAAGTTCAGTGTTGACCGAGTCACTTGGGCATTTCATTCATGGTCGGGCATTAAGTGCCAACCAAATAACAGTGATTTACATTATATAATTAATTGGTTATATGATGCCAAGTGAATTGTATTTATTATTTAGAAGTACATTCAAGCCGAATTGACAGGGCTCATCATATATATGAAAGGTCAAGTTTGGATTGAATGTGTGTGAGTGTGTAAAAGTTGAAGATAAGAAGAAGTGTGGAATTTTGTGACATGAAGAGTGAAGGAAAAATCAGATAGCATTCTGATTGAGTACAGATCACTCAGAGCTGCAATAGAATATTTGATTAGCAAGGATCCAGTCATAATCAGAACAAAGATCTGAACCAGCAAAGACAATTTCTTACACATACAGGTCAATTCATTGTTACTCTCTAACAATTGTAGCAGTGATCTCAAATATCTTAACAGAGTAGACTTAACAGTCTTTTTGTAAATCCTCTCACAAGGTAGCATTTCTATGTTTAAGTGTCGAAGACCTCTAACAAGGCCACTCCTCACAGGGTAATTAAATCGTTTAACAAGGTCACACCTAACAGTGTGCTATTGTAACCTTTAACAGCCTTGGCTCCTAATAGGGCTCACTTCAGAAGAGTGAAAAATAGTAACTAGTTACATTGGTGGTTTTTCCCATATTGGGTTTCCACGTTAAATCTTGGTGTCACCTGTGTATATGTTATTTGTTTCATGCTTTATGTTTCTACACTTAATCACTAAAATATAATTGCATTGGATATTATAAAGATTTATTTGACACCCAAGTTACAGAAGAATATTTTAATTGACTGAGTAACAGTGTTAAAGTATTTAAGACATCTAAGGGACAAAGGTTTTGTTTTGTAGTAACTGATTCACCCCTCCCCTCTCAGATACTTATCTCATTTCCAACAATTGGTATCAGAGCTTCAATTACTTTCAGAGAAGGTTTCAAGACCTAAGCTAAAGATCAGAGATGTCTTATAGAATGGAGATCCCAAAGCTAAACAAAGACAACTTCCTAGCATGGCAAGAGCTGATGAAGCTATATCTATATACTATCAGAGATGTTGGTTTGCAATTTTTGGAAAGAAAATATGTGGAACCAATAGGGACTATTACTGTAGAACAGATGATAGAACAGAAGCTTCATAACATAATGATGATTGATATAGCTTCCTCACTCAGCTACTCAGAATTTGATGAAGTCAAGGACTGCCCTACAACCTATGATATGTGGAAGAAATTACAGGAAATTCATAAAGGAGATGCAAATGTAAAGAGAGCCAAAGTAGAAAGTCTAAGAGGACAATTTGACTAGATGAAAATAAAAGAAGGAGAAGAAATTACAAGATACAGTGAAAGAATCAAGAAGACTGTGAGTGTCATCAGAGCTGCAAGTGGAATAAATGAAGATACAATAGTGGTCAACAAGGTACAAAGAACTTTACTTCCTATCTATGCTATTAGAGTTTCAGCTATTCAAGAGATGAGGTGCAATAAGGATATAACTTTGGATACATTAGTTGGAAGACTTACAACTTTTTAGTTGGACAACTTTGATAATTACTCTCCTAGCACTAGCGATCTTGAGTCTGCATTCAAAGCTAAATTAAACCTTGGTAAGAAGGATAGATACTCAAAAGGGAAGCAAACTAAAAGTGACAGTGATGATGAAGATCTTGACATCATTGAAGAAGTCAAAGATGAGAAAAATGAGGTTGGTCACATTGCTACAAAGTGTCCAAACAAAGAAGACAAAGATGAGAAAAAGTTCAACAAATTCAAAAACAAGAAAGATTTCAAGAATTACAAAACCTATGAGGATAAAGGTAAGAATTCTTGTTATATTGCTAAAGATTCTGACAGTGATGAAGAAGAAGATGAAATGGTTTATATTTCTATTAAGGATGAGTCAAATGAAGAAGATGAAAAGACAACACTTTTCTCACACATCAATAAAAATGACACTTGGATAATTGATAGTGGTTGTTCTCATCACATGACTAGTGATAAGAAAAAATTTGAACATCTTGAACACTATGATGGTGGGAGTGTCAGTTTTGGGAATGATGAACCTTTCCCTGTGAAAGGAAACGGTTGCATTACTCTGATAGAAGACATCAAATGTGATAATGCTTATTGGGTTGAAGGATTGAGGAGAAATCTACTTAGTGTAGCATATCTGAAAAACATTGGCTTCAAGGTAGAATTCATGAATGGTAAGGCCAAGCTCCTGGATGGTAAAGGGAACCTAGTTGGAACTAGAAAGAAAACAAAAGGTAATCTATTCTATCTTGACCTCACTGAAGGTTCATGCTTTATTGCACAAGTAGAAGAAAGATGGTTATGGCATAAAAGGTTGTGTCATGTAAATTTTGATAATCTAGTAAACATAGGCAAGAACAAGAGAGTCAGAGGTATTCCTATTTTGAAGAAACTCGAGTTAGCAATATGCAAACAATGTAAAATTGGAAAGATGAGCAAGACAAGTTTCAAAAGCAAGAATTACAATACTAACGAAGTCTTGGAATTGGTGCATACTGACCTTTGTGGACCAATTGGAACAACAAGATATACTAGAGAGAAGTATTTTATTCTATTTGTTGATGATCATTCTAGAATGATGACTATCATGTTTCTCAGAGAGAAATCAGAAGCTTTTCAGAAATTCAAATGGTATCTTGCAAGAGTTGAAAAGGAAACATGAAAGAAGCTAAAATGCCTAAGATCTGATAGAGGAGGAGAATTCATTTCTAATGAGTTCCATGAATTTTGTAATGAGAGAGGAATCAAAAGATAGGTACCTGCCCCTAGTACACCACAACAAAATGGAAGAGCAGAAAGAAGAAACAAATCCATTATGGATTTTGCCAGAACCCTAATGATTGAAAAGAATGTTGCTGCCAAATACTTGAAGGAGGCCATCAACACTACAGTATTCACCTTGAACCGAGTTCAACTGAAGAAAGGTAGTAATCAGACACCTTTTGAATTATGGTATGGCTATAAACCTAATGTTAATTATTTAAAAGTATTTGGAAGTAGATGCTACATCTTGAAGGAAGCAAGAAATGGAAAACTAGATGCAAAAAGTGATGAAGGAATATTCATAGGTTACTCATGTAAAAGAAAAGCATACAAATGTATGAATCTTACTACTCATAAAGTCATAGAAAGTGTACATATAAAGATTGATGAGTTTGCAAAAAAATGTGAAGAGAAGAGCAGTAAAGAGCGTGAAGACTACAAGAAATTTGTGTATCATGAACCTGATACTATACCTATGACTCAAGCAATGGTAATTGGATAGAAAAACTGTCTACCACTAAATATACTAGCACAAACCGTGCAACCCGAGTTGCAAGTTGTGCAACCCAAGATGCTAGTAGAAGAGACTGAGTCACAGACAGAGGGAACCGAGTCTCAAACAGAGGAACCCGAGTCATAGATAGAGGGAATTGAGTCATAGACAGTGGAACCCAAGCATTAGACAGAAGAATAGGAAAGAATGTTTGAGAATGACAGACCTAGTGGATCAAGTCTAGAATCTAGGATAAAGGACCCAGTACTTTCAAAATATGTTACAAGGCACCATGCACCTGAGAAAATAATTAGAGCTCAGACAGAAGGCGTAATGACAAGGAAAAAACTCAAAGGTACATGTTTACTAAGTGAATTTGAACCTAGAACTGTTAAAGATGCATTGAATGATGAAATTTGGATAGAAGCGATGAATGAAGAAATTGAGCAGATTGAGAAGAACAAAACTTGGAATCTTGTACCTAGGCCAAAGGACAAGAATGTGATTGGAACCAAATGGGTTTTTAGACATAAGATGAATGAAAATGGTATATTTCTAGAAATAAAGCCATACTAGTTTGTAAAGGACATGCTCAAGAAGAGGGCACTGATTATGGAGAAACTTTTGCTCCTGTTACAAGACTTGAAGGAGTCAGACTCTTCTGGCATATGCTGCACATAAAGGATACAAATTATATCAAATGGATATGAAATTTGCATTTTTGAATGGAATCCTAGAAGAAGAATTCTACATTGAACAACATAAATGATTTGTTGATCCTAGCAGAAGGAATATGGTTTGCAAGTTGCACAAAGCATTGTATGGACTGAAGCAAGCGCCTAGAGCCTGGTATGAAACACTTCATAGCTATTTAGTAAGTATTGGATTTCAGAGAACCAATGATAACAATAGACTGTACATCAAAGAAGGACTAGAGAACAAAATATTGTTAGCAGAGATATTTGTTGATGACATATTATTCACTGGTTATGATGACCTATGCAAAGCATTCTCTATAGCTATGAGTAAAGAATTTGAGATGTCTATGTTTGGTGAGATCAAATTATTTGTTGGATTACAAGTACATCAAATGAAGGATGGTATCTACATTACTCAATCAAAATATATCAAGGAGATACTTAAGAAATTTGGTATGGAAGATTCAAAATCTGTTGGAACACCCATGTGTACTAAACATAAATTGTCAAAGGATGATGATTCAAAAGAGGTAGATCAGACCAACTACAGATCCATGATTGGAAAATTGCAATATGTTGCTCATGCCAGACCTGATATTGCATTGGCAATTGGTATTGTTGCAATATTTTTAGCTAATCCTAGAGACAATCACCTAATGGAAATCAAAAGAATTCTGAGATATTTGAAGGGTAGTGAAGACTATGGTTTATGGTATAAGAAAGTTGGAAAATTTGATTTAAAGGCATTCACTGATGCTAATTGGGTTGGAAGTGTCAATGACAGGAAAAGTACCAGTGGTGGAGCTTTCTTTCTTGGAAAGAGGTTAGTGTCTTAGACTAGCAAGAAACATAATTGTATCTCTCAATCTACAACAGAGGCAGAATATGTTGCTGCAGCAATGAATTGTTCAAACATCATATGGATCAAGCAGTTGTTGTCAGGAATGAAGGAAGAAGTAAAAGAACCAGTTATTATCTACTGCAACAACACCAGTGCCATTAAAATTTCAAAGAATCCTGTGATGCACACCAAAACTGAGAATATAGCAATAAAGTATCATTTTTTGAGGGAATTGGTACATAATAAAGAAGTAAGGTTGGAATATGTGAATACCAAAGAACAATTTGTAGACATATTCACCAAACCTTTACCTAAGGATGTATTCTTGTATCTTAGAGGAAAGATAGGGGTGCTTCCCCTAAATAAAGCTCACTAAAATATAGTTTAGTGATGCATCAACCCAAGCGACAGTGAAGATCTATCAGTTGATGCAGGTACATCAGAGCACATTGCAGATAAATTAGTACATTCAGGTACATTACAATTACAAAGTGAAATAGTATTGACTATTGGTATTTAGTATTTGTGGAGATGGAGTCTTTGCCATCTGTTGTCAAAGAGGGAGAGTTTTCTATAATACAAAAGAGGGAGATTTTGATGTCAGAGGGAGTTTTTGGATAAGAATCAGAATGAAGCTAAGGACATTAAAGACAGTTTTATGTTGCTCTAAAATTATTTGTAATATGACATGTTGTGTTGCCATCAATGCCAAAGAGAGAGGTTGTTGAAGACAATTATTCAATTGTGTATTTTCATTGATGTTACACATGTATTTACACTTATGTAGTGATGTTACACAAATGTCTACATTCAGATCGAGCACAGTTAAGGTATTTCAGTCATGGTCAGGCATTCAGTGCCAGCCGACTAACAGTTATTTACATTCTATAATTAATTGGTTATATGAGGCCGACTAAATTGTGATTTATTATTTAGAAGTATATTCAAGCCGACTTGATAGAGCTCATCATATATATGAAAGGTCAATTTTGGATTGAATGTGTGTGAGTGTGTAAAAGTTGAAGATAAGCAGAAGTGTGGAATTCTATGACATGAAGAGTGAAGGTGAAATCAGATAGGATTTTGATTGAGTACAGATCACTCAGAGCTGCAATAGAATATCTGATCAGCAAGGATCCAGTCATAATCAGAATAGATATCTGAACCAGCAAAGACAGTTTCTTATACATACAGTTCATTTCATTGTTACTCTCTAACAATTGTAGCAGTGATCTCAAATATCTTAACAAAGTAGACTTAACAGTATTTTTGTAAATCCTCTCATAGGGTAGCATTTCTATGTTGAAGTGTTGAAGACCTCTAACAAGGCCACTCCTCACAAGGTGATTAAATCCTTTAACAAGGTCACACCTAACAGTGTGTTATTGTAACCTTTAACAAGGTTAGCTCCTAACAGGGCTCACTTCAGAAGAGTGAAAAATAGTAACTAGTTACATTGGTGGTTTTTCCAATATTGGGTTTCCACGTTAAATCTTGGTGTCACCCGTGTATATGTTATTTGTTTCATGCTTTATGTTTCTACACTTAATCACTAAAGTATAATTGCATTGGATATTATAAAGATTGCTTTGACACCCGAGTTACAGAAGAATATTTTAATTGACCAAGTAACAGTGTTAAAGTATTTAGGACATCTAAGGGACAAAGGATTTGTTTTCTAGTAATTGATTCACCCCTCTCCTCTCAGTTACTTATCTCATTTCCAACACTTTGTCCAAAAATTGGAACTATTTTCCCTATTTTCAAACTTCCTCCCAATTGATAAAAAAATTTGAAGCACTTAAAGATTGAATCTTAAGAAAAGTCAATATTATGAAATGTAGTACTCAAAGTCTAGTTTTTCAAAATGTAATTTATATTAATACCCAGATAATAAAAAGTTATTTTCCCTAGGTGTTTCCAAAAATAACTATTTAAAAATCACTTTTTTGGGACCTTCGATGCCCGTGTACGACAACCATAAATTGACCTAAATGAAAGTATTTTTTTGAATCCTTTTGGAATATCACATTTATGACACTCAAGATTGATGAACATTTTTTTTGGTAAATTTTTGCTGAGTATATTTTTCTACTATTTTGTTATTGGGCATAATTTTTATTTTGAAAACCCCTCGTGTACGACAAGCATAAGCTGACCTAAACTCATCATTTTTGGATTTTTCTTTTTTTTTGAAGTAAAAACAATTACCTTTAATTTGATGTTATTTAATTTATTTTTTCAAAAGATATGAAAATAAATTAATGTTATAAAAAATAAGAAAAGTTGTTATTTCACGCCTATGGACCTGTTTTATTAGAAATTATTTAAAAAATTGAAAAATTAGTCCAATTTAAAAAGAAACAATGTATTTATAATATATGTAATCATATCTAAAATGGGTTTTAATTTGGTGGAAAAATTCTTTAGAAAACATCTTCTTCCAAAAGTGGGTTTCACGTGCAAAAAGTTCTGCTAGAGGTGGACTTAACTTCTTACACTTACCTGTAGAGGCTATCCTTAATTGGCCACTACCTACTTCAACATATGAGGTAAAGAGTTTTCATGGTTGTGCAGTTTTAATAGGAAATTTATTAGAAATGTTAGGGGTATTTGTGCTCCTATAATCAATAAAATTAAAGGTGGTAGGAAATGTATCTTTGTGTGGACTAGTGAAGCTAATGACTCCTTTGAAGTCCTAAAGAGGAAAATTACAGAAGAGCCAGTCCTTCTCTTACCTGATATTCACAAAGTTTTTGTGGTAGAATCTTATGCAAGTAGTAAAGCTATTGGGGGTGTCCTTAGTCAAGATGGAAGGCTAGTTTCTTTCTTCAGTGAAAAACCGAATGAAGCCAAACAAAAACACTCCACCTATGACCTAGAACTTTATGCTATGGTATAGTCCTTGAGAAAATGGTGGCACTACTTATTGTCTCAAGCGTTTAGTGTCTTCACTGATAATCAAGCACTTAGTTTCTTCAATAGGCAAGAGAAGCTTCATCATAGGCATGTTAAATGGATGGAGTTTTTGCAATCTTATAATTTTACTATTAAGCATAAAAAATGTATTGTTAATAAGGTTGTCGATGCCTTAAGTAGGAGGAATCTAATAGCCCAATCTATGAAATTATAAAGTGAAAGAATCTTAGCTATGAAAGACATGTATGCAGATGATGAGGACTTTAAGGAAGTTTATAAGGTTTGTGTAGAGATGACTGAACAATACTAGACTGAATTCTCTGAATTTCTGGTCCAAGATGGTCTTCTGTTTAAAGGAGGATTACTTTGTGTTCCTAAAAGTTCTATGAGAGAAAATATTATAAAGGAGAAACAGTGTGGAAGTCTTGCAGGGCATTTTGGGGTCGATAAGATATTGGATTTAGTTAGGAGGTTTTACTTTTGGCCATGGTTGCAGACTGATGTTAGAAGGTTTTTTGAAACTTGTTTGGTTTTTTAGAGATCTAAGGGTCATACTTCTAATGCAGAGGTTTATACTCCATTACCCATTCCATCCAAACCTTGGGACTCTATTAGCATGGACTTTGTCCTTGGACTTCCCATGATGAAGGCTGATCATGATAGTGTTTTTGTGGTTGTAGATAGATTGTCCAAAATGGACAATTTCATTCCATGTAGGACCACACATGATGCCTCCCCTGTTGCAGGGTTTTTCTTCAAGGAAGTTTTCAGATTACGTAGTTTTCTACTGTCTATCATCTTAGATAGAGACCCTTGTAACCACCTAAATTTGGTCTGTCGCAACTATGGACCCTATTTGCCCTAAGTGTGATCATACCCTTGATTTATGTCCAAACGACCCTGTTACTGCTTGGCATAATTCTTTTAATCAATTTAATATCCTAGGTATTTTTTATCACTGATTTATATTAACTATTATAGCCATACAATTCAAATCAATTTCGACCAATCAAATCAAATCAAAATCAAACATGGCTATAGTATTTAATTATA
>MU227713.1:5031992-5055324 GCA_018584345.1 Thuja plicata | reverse complement strand
CCATCTATTATTTCATGTTTTTACATTGTTCTCATTTCATCTTTTAGAGCTAGATTGTATGCTTTATCATCTTTTAGCTTGTTTTTAATCTAAAATCCTTCATGCTAGAATAGTATTGGTCACTGATCTATAGCATATTCTGAGGGCTAAATATGTTATTCATTACACTCTTTCTAGTTAGAAGGCAATAGGTCGATATTAGTGGTTTCTAACATTTTATCTAACCATTTGAACTAATGCAATGACCTATTGAGTGTTTGTGTCATTTTCAACAGGTACACATTTACACACACACAACCCTAAGTTCCTTGGTCACTTTTGGAGGACCCTATCGAGAAAATTGGGAACCAATGTCTATCTGTCATTAGAATATCACCCTCAATGTGATGGCTAGACTGAAGTGATTAATATGTCACTTAGAAATTGTTTGAGGTGCCTTACACAAGCACATGGTTCAAGTTGGGACTCCATTCTAGTATATAAAGGAATTCTCTTATAATGACTCGGTTAACCGAAGTACAGGGAGAACTCCTTTTCTAATTTTTTATGGTGTGCACCCAAAGGGTGTCTTGGAAATGAGGGATTTCAGTGACATGGAGAATCCCAGTTCTCCAGCAGAGTATTTTGTGGTAGTTATGAAGGATATTCATGAGTAGGTTCAGTCATGGTTACAACATACCTCTGTCAAATATAAGGAACATGATGATAAGAGGAGAAGGTAGTTACATTTCCAGATTGGTGATTTGGTCATGGTCCAATTAAAGAAGGAAAGGATGCCCAAGGACAAGTATACTAAATTAATGGTGAAGAAAATTGGATCTTACAAGATCCTTAAGAAATGTGGTTCAAATGCATACCAAATTGATTTTCCTGCCCACATTCATTTGTCTCCTATTTTTAATGTTGCTAACCTCTATTCTTATAAGGGCTCTATATATGATGTTTTTTTTGTAGGTGAGTCAAGATCTCAGCAAGAGGAGTTGTTGAAGGATCTTCCTAAGTTTCCTCCTTTGGATATTGAATGCATTTTGGAACAAAGGGTGTCCAAACAGAACAAAAGGAAGACATACTATGAATACTTGGTTCAATGGACGAACAAGCCAATGGAGGATGCTACTTTGATGACAAAGGAGGCCATTGAGAAAGTAGGGTTCACCTTTTCTAACATCTAACTCAATGGGACTTGAGTTTTTTCAGTCCTGGGTAGCATGGTGCAGGGCACCCAAGTCATGGTCACATTTTGATGTTTTGATTTTGCATTGTAATAAGGGATGAGTCTTTGCACTATCCTAATCTGTGTATGTTTGGTACATCTTATGTGGACAAGGATCTTATGATGCACCTATAAATCAGAAAGACTCCTTAGTTCACTTAGACTTGCATTAGTTCTTTAGGAATTTTTTTACTGTTTTTGTCTTGTAGGTTGCAGAGGGTTTTATCATGTCTTATTAGACATTTTTAATTCATTCCTAGATTTCTTGGGTCATTCCCAACTTGGTGGGATTCAACAATTTCACTTTTGTTAATTATTGACAAAATGTTGTCATTTTTGTAAATGTTGCTCGAGCAACTTTTTGAAAAGTTGCTCAAAAAGTTGCAATTATATTTTCAATATTCACAACCATATTTAAATTGGTTGGATCGGTTATACAGATATATTTACGATTGGGGAAGCCTTCAAGATCAATAGGTTGTGATGATACACAATTTGAAGCAAAATTTGATGAATAAAACACAGTTTTTTGAGCAATTTTGTAGTGTACGGATGTGTACAGATTGAACATCCAGATCAATTTCCATTATAGTTTTGTGTGATGAATCTAGTCTCTAATGAAATTTATTTGAGTTAAATTAGTGTTTTTTTGAGAAAGTTAGAAGCATTTTTCTCACTGCAGGTCTAAAACCCTCAGAATTTGGGTCTACCATGAAGATGTGGCCCTAACTTGTGTTTTCAATAGTAGAATTTGATGTCTCTTAGTGAAATAAAATTTAAGGAAATATACTTTAATATTCCTAAGGATTAGCTGTGTGGGAGTTCATTTGTTGCTTCGGTGTTGATGCCCTAGGCTAAATATCAGTGATGTATTTAGCCAGTGAAAGACAAATCTACATGCAACAACACTTAAGGAGAGTTATGGGTCCAAGTTTGTGAATGTTCCTAACCATTTGAAGTTTGTAGAAGATATCCAAGTGTCTGCATTGAACCTATGTTCCCATCCTTTGTCAATTCCATCAAGCCCTAGTCTAATATGATCAATTAGGCCAGAGAGTCTTTGTGATAGTTTGAGGATGCTGTAGTAGGGTTAGTGTCTGATACTTTCGGGTTTGTAAGGTTCATATGTGAGGATCCTAAAAGAACCATTGAGTAGGATTTTTCCCATAATCATTGCCTAAGTGGAGGGAAGGAATACTGTTTGAAGACCTAATAGAATCAAGGCCTAAAACATGTAATTTTGTGTTGGGGGTCTTGTAGAACCTAAGGGATTGTTGAAGCACCATCCTTAGGAGTATTTTTGAAGGTAACAATTCTTAGTAGAATTCTAAGATTTGGTTTACACAAATAGTCCATGTTGGGACTTGTTAGAGAGATTGTCTCTAAGAACATTGAAGACTTGAAGTTGAAAATTCAAGAGGGAATCACCTTGTGTTGAAGGGATTCAAGGACAAGAAGACATGTGGGAAAGTCCTAATATCCCATTGAAGGATTGCATAAGTTGGTTTCATCAAAAAACTATGGAAAGGGTAGGCTTTAGACTACACTTCTAGTTGTGCACTCTGCACCAGAGAGAGAGAGAGAGAGAGAGAGAGAGAGAGAGAGAGAGAGAGTAGACTTCCAACAAACAACACTTTATAGACCTATAACTTTGTGGTGTTCATATTTCTTCAATTAAAATGGATAATATCATTTAGCTTTGAATCTCACTGAGAATAAATTAATAAATAATTAACTCCTAATTACATAAAAGGGAAAATGATTTGAATACGAGATTTTGTTTATGAAAGTATTCCAAAACCACATAAACGAGTACCTTTGTCATGGGCTACAGAGTCAAACATACAACCATAATAGAATCCATATGAACAACAAACTCAACTAGTAAGCTTTCAATATTTCAATTCCTTTCATTAGTAAATCTACTTAAATGGTTCATTAATTTGACACTTAGTGACCCTAAAGGGAAATTGTGCCAAAGATATAACAAATTGTCTTACTGACTCGATGGGGTGAAACCATCATACATATTTTTTTTTCACTACAACTTCAGACAAACACAAGTTCTTATTGATGTTTTCACTATTTTGGATACCCTTTATAACCAACATAAAAAAAACTCAAAGCATTAGGTTTGATCATGAAACCTAGAGTATTTACCCTCAAATTATTTGCTAGGCCTACTAGACCTAATTGGGCACATTTACAAAGGAAGTGCTATGATTCCATAGTCCATAATCATCTCACCTATACACATGGTTAGGATAGATTTAAAAACTTCCAAATACAGTCCCTTAAGCTTTGATTCCACCCCAATGTTCTCCAGCCCTTCAATCTTGTCGACTGTGCATAGGTAGCCAAATAGAGATGTCTACCTAGATTTAGTCACAATCCTTGAAGGCATAATTTGACCTATAAATCACTTCCATAATCATAAAATACACATGCCAAAGTCTCATCTCATCAAGAATTAGATTTTTTTGATGGTGGCAAGATGAGAAATTGACATTTCTCTGAGAAACCCTAGGTTGCTTAGGGTTTGGGACCCTTGCTGAGAGACAAATAGATAACTCGCTCAAAACCACTCATCAAGAGCCAAAACCAGTTGCAAATGAAATACATTTCCAAACCTTGACTTATTCAATTGGGCTCAAGGCTTGATTCATCCGTATAGATCTGTACAATTGCAAAAAATTGTAGAATTATAGTAAAAATTCATTCGTATAGAACACATTTTCTAGTTTTACTTTTGAATATTCCAAAGGTCGTTGGAAATAAATTTTATTATTAAATATTAATAGTTGGGCCATAACTTTTCCCGAAAGGAAAAGTCTTGAAACCTCAGAAAACTCCTCTAACTTAGGAACCCTCACTTTGGCTTGGAAGGGCTAATTAGGGAATTTAATGATGGAATTACCCTTAAAACATTGAAATCCACCAATATAACACTTGGGACACCTTGGGGCACATGAGATAACATCATTTATCCATTTTTGGGTCTTGAAACAATACCCATCAAAAGTTATGGGGAATCAAGCATCTAGTCTATGCTTCTCTATCAGTCACATACCACTAACAATTTGAGAACATCAATAATCATTCATCGTGGAACCAAAACGTCAGCTCCATCAGCTTGATTTGGCTGGGTAAACAATAGGGGATATCTTTCTTCGCTCATGTAGCATCAAGAACGTTCCAGCGCATATCAGACCAAAGTGTTCCCAAGGTGCACTAAGCCAAATTGGGAAGCAATTTTTGGAGATCCATATCCTGGATTTTTGGAGATCCATATCCTGGACCTCGTGAGAGATAGAAAAGATCCATAAATTAAAAAGGGACCATCTTGAGAAGGCCTACAAGAATGTATCTCATTTCTGGGAGATTCCACTCAGATACCACTTTCCAACCCCATCTCGGTTGGTGGAAAAAGTTGTATTGATGCTCAGTTGAAAGTTGCTCGATGGTGCAACTGCATCTTTCAAACCATTCATCGTGGGACCAAACCGTTAGCTACATCAGCTCTAGTTAGCTGGGTAAATACTAGGGAGACCATTTTTTTCTCACGTAGTATCAATAACGTTCCAACGCATGTCAGAACGAAGTGTTCCCAAGGTACACTAAGCCAAATTGGGGAGCAATTTTTGGAGATCCATATCTCAGACCTCATGAGAGATATAAGAGCTCCATTAAGTGCACAAGGACCATCTTGAGAAGGCCTAAAATAATTTAACTCAGTTCTAGGAGATTCCACTTGGAATCCATTTGGCGACCCGATCTTGGTTGGTGCAAAAAGTTGCATTGTTGCTTAGTTAAAAGTTACTCAATGGTGCATCTTTCATACCATTCATTGTGGGATCAAATTATTGGCTCCA
Source organism: Thuja plicata (assembly GCA_018584345.1). Classification (NCBI taxonomy): domain Eukaryota; kingdom Viridiplantae; phylum Streptophyta; class Pinopsida; order Cupressales; family Cupressaceae; genus Thuja; species Thuja plicata. Next base: position 5,050,239 of record MU227713.1, on the reverse strand, counting down.
TCAGCTCTAGTTGACCAGGTAAATGCTAGGGGGGGCCTTTTTTTAATTGCAAATAATAAAGAACATTCGGACGCATGTCGGACCAAAGTGTTCCCAAGGTGCACTAAGCCAAATTGGGGAGCAATTTTTTGAGAGCCATATCTTAGACCTTGTGAGAGATATCAAAGACCCTTGAAGTGAACAAGGACCATCTTGGGAAGGCCTAAAATTATGTAGCTCAGTTCTCAGAGATTCCACTCAGATTCCATTTGGCGACTCGATCTGGGTTGGTGACAAAAATTGCATTGTTGCTCAGTTGAAAGTTTCTCAATGGTGCATATTTCAAACCATTCATTGTGGGATCAAATCATCAACTCCATTAGCTCCATTTGGCTGGGTAAATTCTAGGGGAGACCTTTTATCTCTTGGGAAGCATCAACAATGTTCTGGCGCATGTCGGATCAAAGTGTTCCCAAGGTGCACTAAGACAAATTGTGCAGCGATTTTTAGAGAGTGATATCTCAGACCTCATGAGAGATATCATAGATATGTGAAGTGAAAAAGGACCATCTTGGGAATACCTACAAGCATGTATCTCATTTTTGGGAGATTCCACTCGGATTCCATTTGGAAACCCAATCTCAGTTGGTCCAAAAAGTTGCTTTGTTGCTCAATTGAAAGTTTCTCAATGGTGCATCTTTCAAACCATTCATCGTGGGACAAAACCATCAACTCCATCAACTCTAGTTGGCCGGGAAAATTCTAGGGATACCTTTTTTCACTTGCAAAGCATCAAGAATGTTCTGACGCATGTCGGACTAAAGTGTTCCCAACATGCACTAAGCCAAATTGGGCATTGATTTTGGAGAGCCATATCTCAGACCTCGTGAGAGATATCAGAGATCTGTGAAGTGCACAAGTATCATCTAGGGAAGGCCTACAAGCATGTAGCTTAGTTCTAGGAGATTCCACTTGGATTCCATTTGGCGACCCTATCTCGGTTGGTGCAAAAAGTTTCATTGTTGCTTAGTTGAAAGTTTCTCAATGGTGCATCTTTCAAACCGTTCATCATGGGAACAAACCATCAGCTTCATTAGATCAAGTTGGCTAGATAGACACTAGGAGATACCTTTTTTTCTTGTGAAGCATCAAGAATATTCTAGTGCATGTCAGACAAAAGTTTGATTATGTTGTTTATCCAACCATAAGAACTGATCATGAACATGAATAAGCACATATCTAATCCAGTCGAGTTTGAAATTGTTGGTTAGGTTGGCTATATAGGAAAAACCATTGTCTTCCAAATGCTTGTGTTCAACCTTCGATCCAAAATTATTGCACAATTTAGTATAGGTATTAAAGATAACACTTGAACCAATATCTTCAATCTTACAATGGATAAAATACCCTATATCCTTGGTCAATAACACACCATGAGGTATCAAAGAAAAAACACTTGTGGGATCATTCTCTGCCACCTTCAATAGATGTAATTTGAATACTGGCCTCTAGTCCTTAGTAACTTTAACCAATACAGGATTGGCCATGATGATCCTCTTCACGAAACATAGAAAACAACCTTTGTAACAACTAAATACCGCTTCATTGGTTGATATGGGTTCTTCTAACACTTCTTGAAATTCTAGCACAAAATCACAACTTCAAATCATCATTTACTTCTAATCACCTTAGAATCACTTGCAAGTTCTCTTCTTAGCTCATAGAATGCATTGTGATAAATGAACTAACTCTCACTCAATTGTTCAACCATATCTTGTCTCTTAGCCCTAGAAATATTCAACTACTCCTTGAGTTTCTCAATTATATCTTCAGCCTCTACAAGTTTCCTTCTATGAAACTCCATGTATTCTTTAAGGAACTCTCCCAAGCTATTAGGCTTCTTCAATGGAACTAGGCTCTGATACAGATTATTAGTATATAGAGGCACTGCAGGGAGGGGGGTGAATCAATTTAAACACTTGTAATGAACCAATTCAACCAATATTCAAATTATTATTTTAAATAAATTCCATGCAATTAAACATGTAAGTGTAATGATGCAATAGAAGTAAAACAATTCAAACATCCACAAAGCATAACACATAACACCATAATTTTAGTTTTAGATTATGCCTATTACTTTGGTTCGACAAAATATTTTCAAGGTAGTTGCTTTGGAAAAGATTAGGTCTATTACACATGACAATGCATGACAAAGATATAAGATGGAAAAGAACAAACATACAACGCATGAAAGATATGTAGTATGAAAATAATACATACATACAATGCATGGAAAAGATATAATATGAAAATGAACATACATACATAAATACAATGCATGAAAAAGACATAATATGTAAATAATACATACATACAACACATGCCAAAGATATAATATGGAAATGATACATACATAGAACACATGACAAAGATAAAATAATCATAAATGAACATGTAGATATGTATATATGAAATATTTTTGTACAAAATTTTCCAAATGTCATCTCAAAAAATTTACAAAATCAACATATCTAGATACAATGTGGCATAGGTCATCTCAAAATGTTCCATATTGCATCTCAAAATAAGAAGTTCAAGTACAAATATTTCTAGGACATCCTATTCTACTAGTGGATCATCAAAGTGAAGTCTCTTAAAAGTACTCTTTGGCTCTGATGGATCTTGCATTCAAACACAAAAGTGAAACCCCAAGTTAGATTACTTAATTTATATGGTTTCTACAAATAATAAATGAAAATTCAAAATCATAGTCAACAATAATAAATAATTTTTTTAAAAATTGAACTCTCATGTACCTCGCCTCTCTGTCTCCTCATGCGATCAGGAGACCTAATATATGTCCTTGGTAGGGAAGGGACAATGTCAGCGATTTTGACTCCGACCTGTATATGTTTGGGAACATGAGATTGATCTATGAATTATACTATTTAATGTTAAATAAGTGGTAGCAAATATATGTTTAAAAAATATCCAAATTAACATTAAAACTTACCTCTGTTGAACTTTCTTCAAGAAATGTTGGTTGGGTCATCGGCAATACAAACTCTTGGCATTGTACCTCCCTAAAACTAGGGGTGACCTACAAAAGTCAAACATATACTTCATACAATCATGACTTGATCATATTATATATACTTGATAATAAAATACACATAAATAAATTTATAAATATACTTACCATGGGGCTAACACTGTAAATTGAGATGCATGTGCCTCTATCATGGCAAACCGGTCTCACGACATTACCAGACACCACCCTCTGTCAAATAAACCATGTAAATTGAAAATGAGCACGCACAAGTGACAGGTATACATGTATGCATAAGCAATCTAAAATACTTAATTACCTTCCCCTTGTCAATGCCAGACACCTAAACCCCCTCACATTGCCCCCCCAGTGGCAACTGGTGAAACCTACATCAGTATGTAATAAGATGATCATAAAATTAGAAAATACATGTATATACTATTATAATAAAAGGAAACCAACAAGTAAATTAAAATGTACGTACCATGGAAGTGTCAGGGCCAAATGAGATGGCCAAAAGCATAGACCCCTCCACCTGTGCCATCTCATCCTCTATCATCAACTGAACATAAATGGAACACAAGTGGGAAATCATTATAAGAAAATTCTATAAAAAATGTGAATGTTTAAAATTAAATACAATGTGATAAGTTAATTATTTACTCTTACCATAATAGTAGGAGTCCATGGCTCTGTATTCTCCTGATGCACATCTCCATGGGGTGCTTCAGTTTCTGTAGTGTGCTATCTAGTATCGTTCACCTTGAAGACATAGTTATATGGATCACTATCATTCAGGGGACCCAAGCACATATTCTTGCGCAGGTATGGGGCATACAAACATGCGAGATCATGGAGGATGTGGAAGGGACAGAAGCATTAGCATGAGGAGGAAACAATGATGCACTCTGCCTAACCAATACATCACTCAAGGTCTGAATGGCTTGAATAGTCTGTGAGCCAACCTCAACAATAATATTAGGATGTTGCACTCTAGGAGGTGGTGAAATCTCAAGAGGGGGGACATATGTGCGGGATTTCACCTGTTGTGCCCATGGCCTATCCTGAGGAGCACCTAAGCCTACACCCTGGTTCGGTCTCATGCTCCAATAATTTACCTTGTGACCGAGCACAAATTCAGCATACAATTTTCATATGAAATAGAATGGGACATCCAAATTTCTATAGGGTGGTCTATAAAAAACCATCCAGCAGTAGTCCCAAAAGTTGTCACGTATTGCGTAATTTGTGAACCATTTAATTAACAACTTGGTATTTTTAGTGTCCACTTTTAAACTGGCTTTGGGATCCACAAAAAGGTTGCATATGTCAAGTTTTGTTATATTTAGGTCCATAACTTGATCATAGTCAAGCCCATCGCCAAACTGGGTGTGCATGGAATCGTGCCAAATAAGTGCAAAATTATTTTTCTCTGCGAGTTTCTCCATGCTTTCAATAATGGAGTTCAACGTAGAAAAAATGGGGCATAGTGTGGGGATATTGACATATGTGGCCTGATATCCTCTAAGCTAATTTAGATTGTCTCCTATGAGATCCTCTAATGGTCGAGGGTTTGAGACTGGTTGGTCTTCTAAAGGCGGGGGATTGTTTTGAGGTGGTTTTGGATTGTTTGCAGACTCATTGGGAGGCTTTTCTGATTGGTTTGAATCCATGTCTAATTAAAATGAAAACCAAAATAGACAATTATAATCAAGTTTAAAAAACAATAAAGAATATCTTTTCAACCCTAGTTTTTATAAAAAAAAAACTACAAATTTCAATTCAAAAACCATAAAGAACAATAAAAACTTAGAAATTTAACTTACCTATTCAATTTGGATGCAAATTGTTAACTATAGAAAATCAAATATATGATTGTCTTCAGATATAGGAAATTGTTTGGCTGTGATCAACATTTTCACAATACAAATGTTGAATGCAGCCGCAGGCTACAAATATATTTTACTAATGAATATCGGATATCCAATATTATCAGATATCTGATAATTTTTTTGCTTTGTCTTTTGGCTTGGCCAGGTGTACTCACACCCAGGCCTACTATCAAGTCGACAAGCTTTTGGGTGCACTTTTGGACGAGTGAAAAGCTCATTTCTTCACATCGCCAGTTTTTGGCACACCGTGATCCTACACATGCCCAACTAACTTCTTTGATAATTTAACTCTAGAATTTCCTTCATAGATCTCTTTCAAATTTTCCCAAAATTCCTAAGAAATCTTCAAAGAAATATCTTTTTCAATATTTATTTTTGATAAAGCACTAAAGATAGCATACCCTTCCTTCTTCTTTGTTCCTTCTAGGTATTGTAATCAAATCCATCAAACATTGGAAAATTTATTTTATGTGCCATCAAATATTCCTTAAGCAGTTAAGCTCTATATCGAGGAATCAAAGCTATAATACCAATTATTGAACATGCTGAATAACTAAGGGTGGGGGGGGAAAATCATTTATTCAACAATTTTTCTTCAAACCAAATCCAACCAGTGAAAAAGATAAAATATTAAAAACATGAATCACAAAAAATAACACTATATACAATAAACACCAGATATTTGTGTGGAAACCCAAGATAGGAAAAACCATAGAGAATTATTCTCAAGTATAAAAACATTGATTAAAGTGACATTGGTTAATTTGATTTCTACAAGTGCTCACTATAGGAACGACTCACTACTGGTAGGCTCACTATCGGTTAGGCTAACTACCCTTGAATACAATAAGGCTATCACAACTATGAGAAATGGCTCACTACCAATGAGAGGCTCACTGCCTAAAAAAATTGGCTAACTACCAATACAATACTGATAACAATAAATTCACCATTGAAACATAAAACATAAAAAATGTTTCCTTTGGTAACACATGCTCGTATAAAGAAAATAATATATAGATTTATGCCCCTTCTTCATACACTTGTATTGATTGTCTCTACCATCCTTACAAGATCAACTTATATAAGTACTGATGCATGCTTAAAAAAAACCTTCATGTCGGCCTAACATTATTTAAAATAGGTCACCCTAGACCATTCTCGCAGTGATAAGGAATTAAATGTGGACCACATAGTCTTCCTCATGCAAAACAAAATGCTACACATCCTCCATGACCACCGAAGCTGACAAACATGTAAACATACATTACAATAAAAATGATCACTTTGAGATACATCAACCAATAATTAGATTGGTTCAAGCTAGAAGAAAGAAGACTCAACACATATAAGCATAAATGGAAAAAACTCAACATGCCTTTTGGTACACAACCAACCAGAACTTGAATTACTGGTAGGTAACCATAATAGCTCAACCGAAACCCCATCAACAAGGTAAGATGTGTTGACAACAATGACAACCATTAATGACAACATCAATCACATTTTTAATAAATTTTGCAATCATGTATCACATATTTTTAATTTATTTTAAAACCTTATTAATGAAAACTCTGGGAATAACTTCTCAAGTTTATGATGAGATCAAAGTTTAGGATCTAGAATAAACACTTTCATTGTATTTTAATACTCCTTGATTTGTTGATGAACCTCTTATTTTACGTTATTGATGATGCCTCATTGTCTTGAAGGTGAAGGTAATATTTAGGATTGTGGAGAAATAATTTGAATCAATAAATACCTAAACATGGCTCCAAATATCTTAAAACTAACATCCTTAAATTTTGTTCTTTTTTCTTTCATTAGTATTTTTCATCCATAACCTAATTTCCATATCCCATCACAACGAAATTTATCATAGGAGGGAGAGAAATTTTAGTGTGAATTAGGTCCTTGAGGAATCCCATATCAATAGACACATCCAACATATGTAAGGACTTCCATATCCATGAGTGAGAGCTCATATTTTATTTCAAGTTAGATAGTTTAGTTAATTATTAGAAGAGATTTAGTTTGATGTTAGCTAGTACTACAGATTCTCTAGTACTTTATAAGCACTATAATACCACTTCTTAGATTTAGAATAATTTTAAAATAATTTATTTTCCTCATATATAGTAGTAAATTTGAATTCATTTCAAAATTATTTCCAAACAACACTAAAATAGAAATATAAAACTCTAAAACTACTTAAAGACTTCTTATAAGAAATTTAAATTACAATAAAAAATCAAAAAATCTAATCAATGTTTTTTCCCAAATAGACTTGAATATTCTTCTCACAAAGAAATTAAGGAATGTGGCGATGAGCTGGAGCAACGAGAGTTTGAAATCAAGGTTTTTGGTGGTTAAAAGGGAGATTTTGTGGAGGCTCCTAACATGGATGAGACTATGGATGGCGATGATGTAGATATAGATGATGGCGAGGGAGGTGCTTCAGGGTTTTGACATAATGGTCAAAATCTTCTTTTTTGTGCCAAGGGCTTCTTGATTTCTATTTGTCCTGTCTATTTTCCTTGGTTGTTGCGTGTAAGTGTTTTTAGGTTGGTTTCGGAAGTGAGAGGTTGGTGTGGGGTGTCTAATTTTCCTTTCCCCATTTTTTTGCAATTTTTTGTGGCCCGACTCTTTTCTTTTTGTGTTTGGTGGAGGTGGTCATTGTGGGTTTCATGATTTCTCTCTTTATTCTACTCTACCCTTTACGAGATTCCTTTTTGGAATTGGAGATTCATTCATGTTGGGGGTTACTTTTGGTAGTGTCCTTCTATGGTAAACATTATATATTTTCTTGGATTCAGGTGCTTATTTTTCATGGGTTTGGAGGTACTTTCTCTAGCTTTGATAGAAGTAATCTCCAAAGTGTGCTTGCACAATCCCCAAGACAAGACTTAGTTTTCCCTAGCCCAATACAGGATCCTAACTCCACTATAGGATCTCCCCAATTTAATAGACACTTTTTCAAAGACCTCACCTAACTCTTCTCTAAGAGTTACAATGATTGTGCTTTCACCTTGGATGACAACTATCTTAGTTTTGTCTCAATGCTTCCAAAAGACTTGAAGAAACTAATGCAAATTTATCCATTCCAACATACTCCATGCTACAAGGTCAATGTGGGAACTTGTTATGTTTTCCTTACTCCCAAAAAAATCCAAACCCATAAGTTTTTTTTTCCACTCCGAACAGTCGAGTTCACAACTTGTCTTCAAACTGTCCAATTAGACCTAATGGCTCAATTAGCCCTATCCAGAGGGTTTTTTTGGAATAACTTGAAAAACTCACACACAACCCCCAAAACTATTTAGGGATCCAAATACCCTTTTTGGAGACCTAAAGGATTTCTAATTTCTTATGTCCCCAACTCATCCGTACAATACTGTCCTAGAAAGTAGGGCTTTTAGGCCTATTTTGGTGCATTACAAGCAATGGTCTGGTTTCTCCTCACAAATAAATCCAGTTGGACTGCAACAACCCTAAAATTGAACCTAGGGAATGATAAGACCCTAACAACACTCTGAAATCACTTGGTTAAATCCTCCATCTCATTCCCTTATCTCTGCAATAGGTTTCTAACCTCTCATGCACCGAACCGGGCTGTCCTAACTCGCCTAGGGCATGAGTTTAAAAATAGCTCCACTCATCTCCTGAAATCCTAACTCTATATACAGAATGTACAATGGCTCTGCTAAGAGATTCATCCACTCTTTTAAGGTTTCCATGGTTGAATCTCAAGTGGGAGCCATGAAAATAAAAACTGGCTAAAAGACACCAGCAAACTACCCAGTTTACTATTATTTTCCTACCACTCAAAGATTAACTTAAAAAAACTTGCTCTCTCAAAAGAAAAGTCTTTTATCACTCCACACTACATGAATCCATAGTTAACTCTTGATATTCAATCCATTACAGCACCATTAACATGCAAATTAGTAGACTGTGCACTGTGTACAGGGAACTCCTCTTTCTTACTCACAAAAACTTGATTACCAAAAAATCACTCCTCGAGATTCGATCCTGAGAGTGTCTTAGATTCCATTCTCCACCATTATAGGCCATTTTAAATCAATTCCCACTCCTACATTTGTGGGGATCCTATTTTGTCAAGTTGCATGCAACATTTGTAATTTCTTGCAAATGTTGTCATGACAACTTTTGGCATCTTTTTGCATTTACTATGCCAACTAGAATATATGGCCTCTATGTTTTGTAGTTCAAGGAACTAACCCTATTTAATGACCTTAAGGAATCTTTTACATCATTCATGTTTGTAGGACACATTTTGAACCCAAAATCAAACTTTAGACCAACTAAGCCTAACTAAAAAAATAACTAACAATGACTACTTGGTGACCTTGGTACTAACACCAAATCACCTAGTCCACGTGACCTACTAAGCCCTCAAAGAAAACACACATCTTTGACTTGGCTAAGGTCATATACAAGCCAAAAACTTCTAAGGCTTGAGGATTGCCTAGGTGCTCCCGCACAATCCTCCCCTAAACAAAAGGCTTCCATCCACCCTTGGATTGAGTAAGTTGGCGTCAACCCCCAACTTCTTAAACTTACTTTCCTTGATCCATACTATATCTGCATCAGATTTTCCTTGCCATTTGATCAAGTGTTCTTTATACTCCTTCTTCCTAGTCTTCTTGTAAACTCTAGAATCTAGTATTCTCTCAGCTTGTTTGATTGGTGTAGATGACAAGTGTAGCTCTTCAACTTCCTGTATGACTTCATTCAGACTCTGATCAACATTAGGGATTGGGCCTTTGTACTGTACTAAGTCTACAACATTGAAGACTGGTGATAAACCCAAATCCTCTGGAAGTTCCACCTTGTAAGCATTGGCTCCATACTTTTCTAGGATGACACATGGACCAATTCTCCTCATCTGAAGCTTGTGAGGTGTTCCTTTCTGAAGTTTGGCTTTATTGAGATGAAACATCACTAGATCTCTAATCTTGAATTGGACATCCCTTCTTCTCTCAGCCACTTTGGTCTTGATCTTCTTTGTGTTCACAGTGAGAGGCTTCCTGATTGTGTCATGGACTTCTTGCATAGCATAAGCAAAATCCTCAGCATATCCACTACCTTTAGCTCCATCATTAAGGTCTTTGAGTTCATGAATGCCTCTAGGATGGATGCCATATACAATCTCAAAAGGGCTTTTCCCTGTGGTTCTATTAATAGTATCATTATAAGCATATTCTTCTTGTGCAATGAGTTGGTCCCATGTCAGACCATACTCCTTTGCCAAACACCTTAGGAGATTACCAAGGGCCCTATTTACTACCTCTGTCTGACCATCTGACTGAGGATGGTAGGCAGATCCAAATGATAAGTTGGTACCCAACTTCTTCCAAAGAGTCTTCCAAAAATGGCTCATAAACTTGGTGTCTCTGTCAGACACAATACTCAATGGTAAACCATGAATCCTAACAACCTCCTTGAAGAATAAAGAATCTATTTGACTTGTATCATTTTTTTTCTTGCATGGCATAAAGTGAGCCATCTTACTAAATCTGTCAACAATCACATAAACACTATCCATTCCCTGTCTAGTCTTGGGTAGACCTACCACAAAGTCCATGCTTAGACATTCCCATGGCCTGTTGGAATGGGTAAGGGTTGATATAGGCCTGCATTTGTAGATGTTGCTTTGGCCTTCTGACAGATAACGCATCCCTCAACATATCTCTTCACACCCAAGTTCATCTTGGGCCAAAAATAGAATCTTTGGACTAAATCCTAAGTTTTATTAATCCAAAAATGGCCACTAAGTGCACCATTGTGTTTCTCTTGTATGAGATTCATTCTTATTGAACCTCTAGGGACACAAAACTGACCCTCTTTAAACAAAAGACCAGACTGCAAAGTGTTTTCAGAGTATTGATTATGAAAGTGGTTTTTATACTCTTGACATACCTTTTAGATGTCTGCAAAGTCCTCATCTTCTTCATACATGTCCTTGAAGTTGTCAATCCCCATACTCTACAGTTGAATCTCCTGAATGGTCAATGCTCTTGTGCTCAAAGAATTTGCAACTTTATTTTGCAACCCTTTCTTGTGTTTGATGTTGAATGTATATGCTTGTAGGTATTCAACCCACTTCATGTGCTTATGACTCAATTTGTCTTGTGAGTTCAAGAAACTCAATGCTTGGTTGTCAGAATAGACTATAAACTCCTTTGGAAATAGGTAATGCCTCCATTTTCTCAATGACTGGACCAGAGCATACATCTCTAAGTCATAAGAAGAATATTTCTTCTTAGCTTCACTTAACTTCTCCGAATGGAAAGCCACTGGTCTTCCCTCCTAACCTAGGACTGCTCCAATTGCCACATTACTAGCATCACACTCCACTATGAACAATTTTTCAAATCTTGGCAACAAGAATTGGTTTAGTTTCCATCTTCTTTTTTAGTAGTTCAAAGCTATTATCAGCTTGCTCATTCCAAACAAACTTGGTCTTCATGCCTCCCTTAATTGTATCTAACATAGGAGCACATATTGCACTAAACTATTTAAGAAACTTTCTATAGAATTGTGCAAGACCATGAAAGCTCCTAACCTCAGTGCTTTTCCTTGGAGTAGGCCAGTTGATGATGGCCTCAACCTTGCTTGGATCCATTTTTAAGTTACCTTGTGACAGTACAAAACCAAGATACACCAGCTCTCTCTTGATGAATTCACACTTTTATAAGTTGATCATCAACTTCTCCACCTGTAACTTCTTAAATACCAATTCCAAGTGCTTGAGGTGCTCTTCTCTTGTTCTACTAAAGATGATTATTTCATCCAAGTACACTACTACAAAATTCCCAATGTAGTCTTTCAGTACCTCATTCATCAACCTCATGAAATTTGATGGGGAATTTGATAGGCCAAATGGCATGAAAATCCATTCATACAGTCCTTCAGTAGTTTTTAAGGTTGTCTTCCACTCATCCCCTTCATTCACCCTTATTTGATGGTATCCACTTTTTAAGTCTATCTTTGTGAAGTATCTATCCCCTCCTGGACAGTCCATTAGGTCTTCTATGCTAGGGATAGGGAACCTATACCTAATGGTAATCCTATTGATTTCTATGGAGTCTATACATAACCTCCAAGTTCCCCCTTTCTTAGGTTCTAAGACTGTGGGTATGGCACAAGGGCTAATGCTCTTTCTTATAAGACCTTGTTCTAAAAATTCTTGAACTTGCCTAGCTATCTCTTCATTCTTTTGGGGAGTCATTTTATAGGCTTCCTTATTGGGTAGGTTAGCTCTAGGGATTAGGTCTATTTGGTGTCTTACTGACCTCTTAGGTGGTAAGGTGGCTGGTTTTCCATCACTCACTATCCCTTGATACTTTACTAGCATCTCTTGAACTTCTTTGGGTAACTTTGTCTTCTTCTCTGATTTGTCTGCAACTTCCTTTGGTTTCAAAACAAGTGCAAAGCCAATTCCTTCTCCTTCATCTAGATTCTCTAAGAACTCCTTTTCACCCACCATAAGAACATTGAGACCAGTAGACTTCACTTTTGCATCCTCCAATAGTGACTGAATCTTCTATGTCGCATTGTCTTTCTTGAAAGTGTAGGATTTTTTCACTCCATTATGCATAGCCATCCGGTAAAATTTTCATGGTTTACGTAGGAGAAAGTGACATGCATCCATAGGTAAGACATCAATTAAAAATTTATCTTTATATCTCCCAATGGATAATTCCACCCAAGCTTGTTCATTAACTAGGACATGTTGTCCTTTGTTAAGCCATGTGACTTTATAAGGGTTGGTGTGGGGTTTCCTTGTCATGTTTAGCTTACTGAATTCCTCCTCTGACACTATGTTTTCAGTTGACCCCAAGTCTATGATGAATCTACACACCTTTCCCATCATTTTACACTTAACTCTAAAGAGTTCTCTCCTCTGACTGCTTTTTTCCTTCACTAGTTCTTTTATGAGAGTTCTCCTCATCATAAGGTTTTCTCCCTCCTCTGATTCCAATGGGATTTCAGGGTTCTTTTTCCCATTTTTCTCTTCATGAACATAGTTCACTCTTTTGTCTCCTCCTTGTGAAGTACTTCCCTTCTCTGGACACCTATATGCAGGATGTCCTAACTGGTTACAGTGATAACGCTTCATGTTGGAAACACAGTTGCCTCTTCCTTGGCTACTGCCTCTTCCTCTATTGAACTAGTGTTCCTTCCTTGCTTGAACTTCCCCTATTGAAGTTCCCTTCATGATTTTCAGTGAGCTTAGTCTTTGATTTTCCTTTGGATTTAGAGCTTCTTCCGCCATAACCACTTCTTTGTCTTCTAACATCTCTTCCTCTATCTCTTCCTCTTGAAGTATTGGAATCTTGTTTCTTCTTCAACTTATCCTCCACCTTGATAGAAATTTGGTGGCACTTCTAAACTATATATGGATTCAAGAGACTCATCTCATCTTGAATGGCCTATTTTAGGCCATTAAGATACCTTGCTACTTTCACTTTCTCATCTTTTGCTATCCTTGACCTCATACAAATTCTTTGGAACTCTTCAGTGTAAGAGTTAACATCTAGGTCCTTCTACCTTAGACCTTGTCTTCTCTTATGGAGTTGGATTTCACAATCCTCAAGGATGTAAGCCTCTCTTACTTTTTCTACCATAGCTCTGCATGAAGCAATAGGCTTCTTCCCATCCTTCTCTCTCTCATCTTGGATGAATTTCCACCAAGTGAGTGCAGATCCTCTCAATCTATCTTTTTCAACCTTCACTTTTTGAGCCTCAGTGATGGCATCACACTCAAAATGGTTTTCTAAGCCCTCTATCCAATCAAGAGCTACTTTTGGTTCTATTTTTCCACTGAAAATGGGAACTCCTTCCAATGTTTTTCCACTCATAGCTTTTAGAGATTTCAAGAATTGTTCTTTTTCACTGACAGGGTCAGCCTCAGGGACTTCATCTTCAATGGCAAGGTCTTTGCCTTTCCCACCAACCTTTTCTAACACTTCATCTGCATTCACATCAACTTCATCAAATTTTTGTTCAAGTTCAACCAATCTATCTCAGAGTAGCATGTTCTCCTCCTCTTGTTCATCCACCTTCTCTGCTAATTCAGCATTAGTCACCATTGTTGAATCTCCAACGGATTCATCTGGTTGTAGTATTAACCACAATCCTGATCAAAGAGGCTCTGACACCAATCTGATAGAAGTAATCTCCAAAGCGTGCTTGCACAATCCCCAAGAAAGGACTTAGTTTTCCCTAGCCCAATATAGGATCCTAACTCCACTATAGGATCTCCCCAAGTCAATACAAACTCTATCTAAGACCTCACCTAACTCTTCTCTAAGAGTTACAATGATTGTGCTTTCACCTTGGATGACAACTATCTCAGTTTTGTCTCAATGCTTCCAAAAGACTTGAAGAAACTAATGCAAATTTCTCCATTCCAACATACTCCATGATACAAGGGAAATGTGGGCATTTGTGATGTCCTCCTTACTCCCAAACAACTCAAAACCCATAAGTTTTTTTTTCCACTCCAAATAGTCGAGTTCACAACTTGTCTTCAAACTATCTAATTAGGCCTAATGGCTCAATTAGCCCTATCCAGAGGGTTTTTTCTGGAGTAACATGCAAAAATCACACACAACCCCCAAAACTATTTAGGGATCCAAATACCCTTTTTTGAGACCTAAAGGATTTCTAAGGTCTTAGGTCCCCAACTCATCCGTACAACACTGTCCTAGAAAGTAGGGCTTTTAGGCCTGTTTTGGTGTATTACAAGAAATGGTTTGATTTCTCCTCACAAATCAACCCGGTTGGATTGGAACAGCCCTAAAATCAAACTTAGGGACTCATAAGACCCTAAAAACACTCTGAAATCACCTGGTTCAATCCTCCATCTCATTCCCTTATCTCTGCAATAGGTTTCTAACCTCTCATGCACCTAACCGAGCTGTCCTAACTCGCCTAGGGCATGAGTTTAAAAATAGTTCCACTCATCTCCTGATCACCTACCTCTATATATAGAATTTAAAATGGCTCCACTATGAGATTCATCCACTCTTTTAAGGTTTCCATTGTTGAATCTCAAGTGGGAGCCATGAAAATAAAAACTAGCTAAAAGACATCAGCAGACTACCTAGTTTACTATTATTTTCCTACCACTCGAAGATTAACTTAAAACAACTTGCTCTCTGAAAAGAAAAGTCTTGTATCACTCCACACTACATGAATCCACATTTAACTCTCAATATTCAATCCATTATAGCACCATTAACATGCAAATTAGTAGACTGTGTACTGTATACAGGGAACTCCTCTTTCTTACTCACAAAAACTTGATTACCAAAAACTCTTTCCTCGGGATACGAGCCTGAGAGTGTCTTAGATGTCATTCTCCATCATTCTAGGCCATTTGAAATCAATTCCCACTCCTATATTTGTGGGGATCCTATGTTGTCGATTTGCGTGCAACATTTGTAATTTCTTACAAATGTTGTCATGACAACTTTTGGCATCTTTTTGCATTTACTATGCCAACTAGAATATAGGGCCTCTATGTTTTGTAGTTCGATGAAATAACCCTATTTAATGACCTTGAGGCATCTTTTACATCATTCATGGGTCTAGGACACATTTTGAACCCAAAATCCAAGTTTAGACCAACTAAGCCTAACTAACAAAAACAACTAACAATGACTACTTGGTGACCTTGGTACTAACACCAACTCACCTAGTCCACATGACCTACTAAGGCCTCAAAGAAAAAATACATCTATGACTTGGATAAGGGCAGATGCAAGCCAAAAACTTCTAAGGCTTGAGGATTTCCTAGGTGCTCCTGCACCAATCTTCCTTTGTTATGATTAGTAGCCTTGTGCATTTAGGCATGGTTATCCCGAGTGTGGTTTCTTCCTTTTCTTTGTTCTTTGGGTGTTGGGTGCTTGGATTGAATGCTATTAGTTGGGTTTGAAGGCCTATTTTCTTGGCCCCTCTTTGGTTGAGGTTGTTGGATTTGGGTTGGTCTTTTACCTCCCTTTTCGTGTGTGGTTGTGGTTAGTCGGAGGTGTTCAATTTTGGCTATATGTTGCAGCTCTATTTCTTGTCTGGTGGCTTCTTTTACTTCTTTCTTTCTAGTATTTTTCAAGGGATAGGCTTGGCTATGTTTTGTTTTTTGTTTGGGGGTTTTTGTTTTAGGGTTATATTTACCCCTTTTGAAGAATATTTCTTTATGTAATTTTCTTTGTTTAGGGCTTCTATTTTATTGGTAGTGTTTGTCCTTGTACGACTTCTATGGAGGTGAAATTTATCCCTACTAAGGTGGGGTGCTTGGTTGAAGCTACGTTGTGGTTTTAGTGAATGTTATTCTTATTGTCCTCATTCTTGGTCCTTATTGTGGTGGTGACATCTTGATGCAGAGTGGGCAACTAGAAGAATGGCAAAATCCAACTCACTGGTTCATCATTCTTTGACTCAACTTCAGAGCCAACCTTCAATTGAGATTCTTAACTCACCTATACCATACACAATAGTGAAATTAATACTTCTAGGGAGTGATAATATATCTTCTTACTTAGGATTCCTTACCATGATCCTTTGAACAAGTTTGAACACTTTATTCATATGTCAGGGTCATAAAGCACAAAACTGGCCTGGTGGCTAGTATCCCTTGGAACTCGGTTTTTAAAGGAAAAATCCAAACTCATCCAAAGAACCCATTAAACAATTATGGTTTCAGATACCCTTTTTTGGCCTTAGAAAAAATATAAGAGATTCGTTCTTGACTCTATTCCTGTACCCCCAAACACTCACTAATGGACACAAACCTAATAAGCCTAGTTAGGAATGGTTTCCAAAGTAAGTCCTTATAAATGGGTTCATAGAACCAAGAAAAAGGATTGGATGTGTTCTCCTACCCTCAGATACACTATTTACACCATTCAATGGATTCTATTCACTCTCTAGTATGACTGTCTCATCTATTCTTCTCATTTCTAGAATAAACACATAGACTTTTTTAGCATAGGGCTTGGTGGAAAAAATACCAAACCATGCACTCTGATCCTGCCCTTCTATAATCCTAAAGTAAACCTCCCTAACTTTCATTTCACTAAGATCCATGGAATTCCTATGGTGGGATTTCAAGTTAGGGCTCCATCTTTCACCAGACCCTATAAACAAGGGTTTCTTGGACTGGTTTTACCAAATAGATCACAACTTGCACTAAAACTCACCAAATTGGATCAAACCAAATGCATAAGAAAAAAAAACACATAAATATATAAATCCTTCAATTTTTCATCTATTACAACCACCACCCAATCGTACTATACGAAAAACAGAGAGGTTTTCAGCAAAATGAGAGTTTATTCATTAAAACTTCAACCAAAATTCGTACATCAACAACAACCTTACATGTATGATCTACATGGGCCTAAATAGGACCCTCCAAACTACCACAATTGTTTTTAAAATGGTTGTGGCCATTGGTTTCCAAATTGCAACTTCCTTGGGCAACTTTTAAAAAGTTGCATGACAACTTTTAAATGTTGCTTGACAACATTTACATCTTTTTATGCACTTTGACAGTTTATGTTCTAATGCTCCTAAAAGAGTTTGTAGGCTCTTGTAAGCCTTTCAAAGATACAATATATTCCTAGACCTACATCCAACCCACCTAAAGACCTTATTACAACCCTTTATATACCCCTTGGTCTAATAGGACTCTAGGTTTATAAAACACCTTAGAGCTTATTAGCCTTACAAATGGGTCATTGAGTACATCATTGGTTGTCCTATTGGATCCAAACCTTTATTCCCTTAACTCCTATCTACCAAGTAACCTGATTACATGAGGGTGCCCTGCACCATTCTCCAAGGGCCAGAAAAACTCAAGTCCCTTGAGTTGGAAACTCTAAGACTTTGAATCTAGTGTGCTCAATGGCTTCAGGAGTCATCCAAGTGACATCTTCCAGGGGTTGACTCTTCCATTTGATAAGATATTCATAGTAGGTATGTATCCTTATTTTCTTTCTTACCCTCTTGTCAAGGACACACTCAATCTTAGGTTTGATTTGTTTAGGTATATCTTGCACCAAATATTTGTTCCTTGACTCAGATTAAACTGTATCAAAAACATCGACAACATGACCTTTATATGCATAAATACCAGAAATATTAAAAATAATGGAAATTCCAACATCAAGGCCCCGTTTGTTTGCAGGAATTGGAAGTGACACTTCCCGGTTTTGGGAGTGACACTTCTCGTTTTTGCAAATCCGCTGTTTGTTTCTCTAAATTGCAATTCTGGATTTGTCAAGTAAAACCA
>MU227713.1:5005778-5031942 GCA_018584345.1 Thuja plicata | reverse complement strand
TTGATATAATAAGGTTTTGAGTCAAATTCCAATTCCCCAAGATGCAAAACCAGGATTTCAAAACCTGGTTTTGTGATAATAAGGTTTTCACTCAATTCCAATTCCTGCAAACAAACGGGGCCCAAGGGAAGATCTATTTTATATGCATTGTTTCCACACTTCTTGAGGATCTCGAATGGTCCTATCTTCCTCATCACTGACTTAGTATACTTCTCTTTTGGAATTCTCTCCTTTTATAGATGAATCATCACCATATACCACTTGAAACTGCAACTCTCTTCTATTCTTGTCTTCTACTTGCTTATAATTATCAGTAGTGTATGTCAACTGATCCTTCACTTGCTGATGAATACCCCTCATTACCTCTTCAAAATATTCTTCCTGTGCAATTATTCTCTCCCAGTCTTTCATATACCTCAACTCCAAAACACCTCTTGGGTGCGTCCCATAAAGAATTTGGAATGCGCTCAAACCAGTGCTTCTATTCACTGAGTCATTATAAGAGAATTCTACTCAAGGGAGGATATATTACCATGTTTCTCCATGATCTTATGTTAGACATCTTAATAGGTTCCCAAGTGACCTATTAACGACCTTTTTTTCCCACCAGACTGAGGATGGTAGGCTGAAGTGAAAGACAAACTTGTACCTAATATATTCCAAAGAGTTTTACAAAAGTGTCCAATAAACTTGGAATCATTGTCTGAAATGATAGACAAACGAAAACAATGAAGCCTTACTACTTCCTTGAAGAAGATGCCTACAATGTGGGATGCATCATGGGTAGTTTTACATGGTAGAAAATGGGCCATCTTAGAGAATCTATCCACCACAACATAGATAATGTAATGCCCTGGTTTTATCCTTGGAAGTCCTAATACAAAATCCATGCTCACTAAATCCCATGGTTTATTTGGAATTAAAAAACTAGTGTACAACCCTGTATTAGAACTAATCCCCTAATTCTTTTGACAAATTATACATCCTTCAACAACATTTATGATGTCTGTCTGCATCCTTGGCAAGAAATAGAATCTCCTAAGAATTTCAAGGGTTTTATCAATCCCAAAATGCCCTGCTAGACTCCCACAATGTTTTTCCTTTATAATGCTTTATGTTATAGAAATTCTAGGGATGCAAAGTAGAATCCCCATAAAAATTAGGCCCTCTTGAAAAATGAAATAAGATAATTCCATATGATATCTATCCCTCATTTCCATGCATACCTGATGGGCTTCTTTGAAGTCTCCATCTTCTTGGTACATGTCCTTCATTGAACTGATCCCTATGCTTTCCAACTGAATTGCCTTCACTATCAAACTCCTCCTAATAAGAGCATCAACCACCTTATTGGTTACCCCTTTCTTATGTTTAATGGTGAAAGTGAAATATTGTAGGTACTCCATCCACTTCATGTGTTTGTGGCTCAAATTTTATTGTCTGTACAAAAAAATCAAAGCATAATTCTCAATGTATACTACAAATTCCTTGGGCAATAAATAATGTCTCCATTTTCTCAGAGAATGAACCATGGCATACAATTATAGATCATATGTTGAATACTTTTTTTTTCCTCCTTAAATTTTTCATCGAAAAGGGCCATAGGCCTTCCCTCTTGACTAAAAAATCCTTCTATAGCCTTTCTTCTTGCATCACATTCAATGGTAAAAACCTTTTAGAAATCAGGTAAAACCAAGATAGGTTGATCTGCTACCATTTTCTTCAAATATTAAAAAGACCTATCTGCCTCATTACTCCAAGATAATTGACATTTTTTGCCCCCTTTTATGGTGTCAATCATGGGTGCACATACACCACTAAATTTCTTAAAGAATTTCCTATAAAATCTTGCAAGACCATGGAAAAGTTTTACCTCACTTGCATTTCTAGGTGTTGGCCAATTGAGGATTCCTTCTACCTTGGACGGATCCATTTTGAGACTTCCCTTGGAGATCAAAAAGCCAATAAAAACCAATTCTTCCTGCAAGAAGACACACTTTTCCAAATATATTTATAACTATTCCTCATTCAACCTTTTCAACACCAAATCCAAATGCATTATATTCTCATCCTTATACTTGCTAAAAATAAATATATCATCTAAATATACTACTACAAATTGATTTATAAAAGGTTTTAGGACTTCATTCATGAGCCTCATGCATGTACTAGGGGAAATAGAAAGGCCAAATGGAATAACCAACCACTCATAAAGGCCTTCATTAGTTTTGAAAACATTTTTCCACTCATCCTCCTCTCTTATCCTAGTTTGGTGGTAACCACTTTTCAAATCCACCTTAGAATAATGCTTGGCTCCTGGTAGATAATCCATCAAATATTCTATCCAAGACATGAGAAACTTATACCTAATTGTGATCTTGTTTATGGCTCTAGAGTCTGTACACAATCTCCATGTCCCTTCCTTCTTTGGGGCCAAAACTATAGGGATGAAACAAGGACTTATACTCTTTCTTAGGAACCCTTTGTCTAGTAACTCTTGTATTTTCCTTGCAATTTATTTGTTGTGATCTGGGGTCATCCTATAGGCTTATTTATTGGGTAATGTAGAACTAGGTATAAGGTCTATACAATGACTAGCATCTCTGTATGGTTACAATGTTTCTGGTATGCTTCCTACAACTACACCTTTCTACCTATCCAACAATTCTTGTACCTCTTTGGGACCTACACTCCTTTCTTGTACCTTATTCTCATACTTTTTCTTCACCACTTCATTGGGCTTCTTTACTAGGGAAAAATATGGGCCGGTATCCTTCTCTTTTAGGGTCTTCATGAATTCCTTTTCATCTACCAACATGATATTAGTCACTATGTGTTTATCCTTACCATCATCACGGAGTGGTGTCACAGTGCAACTCACACCTTCCTTGGTCACAAAGTAATCATTTTGCTTACCATCATGTTTTGCACTCACATCATACTTACATGGTCTCCCTAGAAGCAAGTGAAAAGCATCCATCTTAGTTACATCACTTAGTATCTTGTCCCTATACTGACCTATTTGGAACTCTACCCAAACTTGTTCATTTATCAGGGCTTGTTGTTCTTTGTTTAACTAGGAGACTCTGTAGGGGTAAGGATGAGGAACCTTTTGCAACCCAATCTTATTAACCATATCTATTGATGCAAGATTACTAGTTGACCCTGAATCCACAATAACCTTATATACCTTTCCACTTACCTTGCATGTAGTCTTGAATAAGGTTTTTCTCTATGGGGCACCTTAGTGGTTGGCACCCTCAAGAAGGTCATATTGAACATTAGGAACTCCCCTTGCTCTGGATCTGCATGTCTTGAGGTTAAGTATACACTTCAATTGTCTTCTTCCTGGGCCAAATGGATTATTCAATCTCCCCCTTGACTGTTTGACCCTTTCTTCTCAAGGAATATAAAAGATCGGTGTCCAATCTGATTGTTTGTGAAACATCTACCCGTGAATACATTTGATCCGCTACCTCCAAACCTTCCTCTTCTATTGAACCGTCTTCCTCTAAAGCTGCCCCCGTGGCTTGATTCTCCTTCTTGGACTTGGTTACTTGAATCTCCTTGTGGTCTAGGAGATGCTCCCCTTCCACCAAATCTACCTCTTCCTCTAAAATTTCCTCCTCTACCTCTATTCTGCTTGTCTCCCTTTCTCTTCTATTTTTATTCAATCCTTAGTGCCATTTTAAAGCACTTGTAAACTGTCTAGGGATTTAAGAGACTGAGTTCATCTTGAATATTGTATCTAAGGCCATTAAGATACCTTGCCAACTTCTACTTCTCACTTTCAGGTATCCTTTCCCAGGGGGTCATCCCGTGAAACTCCTCAGTGTATGCGCTTATATTCAAATCCTTATGTCTTAAATTTTGCAACTTCTTATGCATCACCACTTCATAATCTTCTGGCACAAATTGATTCTTTTTTCTTGCAACCATCCTCTTCCATGAAGAGATAGGATTCTTTCCTTCCTCCATTATCTCATTTTGCAAGAAGTTCCACCAACTAAGGGTAGGGCCCTTCATCTTAGATTTGGAAGTCTTCACCTTTTGACTCTCTGGCACATCATCACATTCAAAGTGCTTTTCCAATGCTTCTAATCAATCCATCACTTCCTCAGAATTCATCTTCCCAATGAACATAGGTAGGTTTTATTTTCTCTCCTTATTCCCTACCCTCTCAAGGGCTTCATTGAAGGGTCTTAGATATGAAGGTACTCTCTCTCTTGCCTGTAAAGGGGTATATTCTTCATCTCCATATTCTTCTTCTTAAAATTCTTCTCTATCCCTTCAATCACTCTATTTCTTCCGACATCTTCCTACTTTCTGCCATCTGCTCTCTCATTATCTTGGCAAGCTCCATGTTGGTGATCATTGCTAGGATCTCCTCACTATCTCCACCTTCTTTTCTATTTTCCATTTTCCCAAATCCTTTTCGCTAAGGATTCTCCTAGTGCTCTAATACCACCTGATGCAGAGTGGGAAACTACAAGAATGGCACAACCCAACTCACTGGTTCTTCACTCTTTGACTCAACTTCTAAGCCAACCTTCAAGTGAGATTCTTAAATCACCTATACTATACACAATAATTAAATTCAGACTTCTGGGGAGTGATAAGAGTTCTTATTTAGGATGCCTTACCATGATCCTCTGAACAATTTTGAACACTTCATTCATATGTTGGGGTCATAAAGCACAAAACTGGCATAGTGGCTAGTAACCCTAGGAACTCAATTTTTCAAGGACAACTCCAAACTTCTCCAAACAACCCCTTAAAAAATGTATGGTTTGAGATACCCTTTTTGGTCCTTAGATAAAATCCAAGAGATTGGGTCTTGACTCTGCTCTTGTACCCCTAAACACTCACTAATGGACACAGACCTAATAGGCCTAGTTAGAACTGGTTTCCAAAGTAAGTCCTTAGAAATGGGTTCACAAAACCAAGAAAAAGGATTAGATGTATTCTCCTACTCTCAAATACACTATTTCTACCAATCAATGGATTCTATTCACTCCCTGATATGACTGTCTCATCTATTCTTCTTATTTCTAGACTAAACACATGGACTTGTTTAGCCTAGGGATTCGTGGAAAAAATACCAAACTGCGCACTTTGATCCTACCCTTCTAGAATCCTAAATTACACCTCCCTTAATTTAATTCCACCAAGAGCCATGGAATTCCTATGGTGGGATTGCAAGTTAGGACTCCATCTTTCACTAGACCATATAAACAAGGGTTTCCTGGACTAGTTTTACCAAATGGCTCACAACTTGCACTAAACCTCACCAAATTAGATCAAGCCAGATGCATCAGAACCAAAACACACAACATGATGTAATTCCTTCAATTTTTCATAAATTACAACCACCAACCAATTTTACTATACGAAAATCATAAAGGTTTTCAAAAAAATTAGAGTTTATTCATTGAAAATTCCACCAAACTTCGTACATCAAAAACAATCTTATATATATGATCTAAAGGGACCTAAATAGGCCCCTCCCAATGACTACAAATATTTTTCAAATGGTTGTGGCATTTGGATTCCAAATTGCAACTTCCCCGAGTAACTTTTAAAAAGTTGCATGGCAACTTTTAAATGTTGCTTGACAACATTTACATCTTTTTATGCACTTTGACAGTTTATGCTCTAATGCTCCTAAACGAGTTTGTAGGCTCTTGTAAGCCTTTCAAAGATACAATATATTCCTAGACCTACATCCAACCCACCTAAAGACCTTATTACAACCCTTTATATACCCCTTGGTCTAATAGGACTCTAGGTTTATAAAACACCTTAGAGCTTATTAGCCTTACAAATGGGTCATTGAGTACATCATGGGTGATCCTATTGGATCCAACCCTTTATTCCCTTAAATTCTATATACCAAGTAACTTGATTACATGATGGTGCCCTGCAACACATCTCCTATAGAGGTGGGAATTTTCTTGAAGTTGGAGGATGACTTTGACTCTATGTGGTCTTCTCATGGCTATGGCTGTTTGAATGCAAGGTGGAACTTTTTATAGTAAACCCTTCTTCA
This sequence comes from Thuja plicata, assembly GCA_018584345.1. Lineage (NCBI taxonomy): Eukaryota > Viridiplantae > Streptophyta > Pinopsida > Cupressales > Cupressaceae > Thuja > Thuja plicata. Next base: position 5,025,893 of record MU227713.1, on the reverse strand, counting down.
TTTCTTCTCTTCTTTTGTCGCTATCAAGGTGGGATCCTTTTCTATTGAGGTGGAGAAGAGCATCACAATTGAGGAGTTATTTTGTTGGTGGGCGATCTTTGCTTGGTGTTGTTGGATGGTTTTGGGTACTATTTTAAAACCCATCCCAAAGGTTTGGGAAGCCTTAGAAAACCCTTTCCACTCTATTTTTGGGAGGTTTTCTATTATCCAGAAGGTGCTTAAATTTTTTTTCTTACTATCCTAGATGCTTTGGTTTTGGGAGCCTACTTTTCTCTCAATGTTCAGGTTAAAAGAGTCTGGTAAAAACCTTGGTTATAATATCATTAAGGTTAAGAGAGCCTTTTAAGACCCTGTACTTTGAGAAGTAAGGCTTCAACCAGTGGATTTTAATAGCTTGTGTGTTGTATGATGACATCTTTTTAGGTTGTTTCTTTTGTGTTGTTAGTTTGTTGATAGTCACTATTGTTCTATCTCTCGTAGCTGAAGGTTTATGAAGAGTTTCGGATCCCTCTCAAAATCTATTTGTAAAAGAGTTTTAGGGCCACTTCAAAACATATTTTCTCCTAATCAAAAACATTCTTCTCACAAAAAAAAACTAAAATTGAAACAAAATAAAAACACATTTTTCAGAAGAAAAAAACGTTGTTTAAGATTTCAAACAAAAATATTTTTTTACGTCCATGTGTTTGGTTATTATTTTTTGGATACGTTATTAAAATAATAATAAAAAAGAAAAATTAGTTTTCTAAATTCTCACATTTGATTAGTTAGATGAATTTATTTAAAATTAAGAAAAGAATGTAGAAAAGTGTTACCACTCATTGCATGTCAATTAGTTCATAACATTATCTTTCACATGAAAAGGTGTAGAAAAGACAAATCATTCTTTTTTTATTGTGCATGCATACTATTTTAATTGCTACAGTTTCAATCTAAATCATATTAGAAAAGGAGAATTCATTTTATTTGAAGTAGTTGTTTATTTTATTTTTCATTTTTTTGTTTGTGGTATTTGAGTTAGTAAACTATATTTTAAGCATTCTATAAACTAACATTTGTACCATAAGGAAGTGCAATGATTACATCAATAGTAAAATATGCTTTCAATATTATATATTGGAGGGTACAAAATAGAAAATGGTTTTAAAATATTAAAAATCTTAAAAAATCTAAATGCAAATTAGTGTGAAAATCTAGATTGCTCAAAATATAATTCCTATTATTTAGGCTCATCAACTTTGACTCTAATATTTTGTTTTAAAAAAATTGAGAATTCATAATTATAGAATAAACTTGAATTCACCTTTAAAAACAATAATTATGATATCAAGGACAACTATAAAGAATATAGATGAAAAATTGCTAGTCTCTTAGTTTAATATCTATTTTTTCATCCAAGATTTTATGTTTTCAGACCTAAATAAACCCGGATGGTCAAAGAAAGGTTGGGGTATGTCTAGAAAGGATGATCCAAGGGAATGAATCTTCATACACTCCTCACACATTTCATACCAACAAAGAGCGTATTTTACAAAACATTTATTATTTTGTTAGAGATCAATCGTTGTTGCAACAACTTAAACTTTACAAATAGGGCTTAAGCATTCCTCAAGTACCCTTATCTATTAGTAGTGACAAGTTAAGTGCAATATTCTTCTACATGCTTGATTGATATGTCAGTGCTCATAAGAACATGATTACATAATATTAGACATTGGTGATCACTTATTTAACAAAATATTGTAAAAAAAAAACATTACTTAATCCTAATATTGCTACCTTCTTTTCAACTCATTCAAACTATCACACATGCTTCAAGATGAAAAATAAGCATGTGCCCTTTCCCTTCTAGGCACACACTCTATGTTCTTTGTTGTTGGAGTTGTAATTTATTTTACAATGTTATTTATTATTGTATTTTAGGTTCTAAAATATTAACATTGTTGCAACAAATTTAAAAATAGATTGTTATTATATATTTACTTTTATTTTAATGAATACATCATTTTCCCTAAAAAATTACACAAATAGGAAAATACTTAAACATATAAAACCCACAATAAACACAAGACATTGTCCTACTTCACAAACCCCCACTACATTATAAATTTCAAGCATACCATGATAACCTAAAATTTGATGGTCTAAATGATGATTTTTTCAATTTGAAATTATATATTACAACATTTACAAAATTGTATATATGACCTTTTAAATTACTAATAAATTCTTAAAATTTACTGTAAATAAATATAATAAAATATTTTAATTTATTTCATAATATTTATTATAAATTGATTTAGAATAGTGAAAGATTGAAGTTTCTAATTTTTAAAGTACTTTAATATGAATTTGAAACTTAATAGTTAATTTAATTTTTAAAATCTTTTTAACAAACAATGTTCAAATATTTTAAATATGAATTTAAAAGCCTACTTAAATTCTAATATTAATTTTTTTATATTTAATTTATATGATTTAATGAAACTAATAAATAAATTTTAATATAAAAGATTTTATATAAAAATTTTATAAATTAAATATTTCTCACAATTCTCTTTTTTCCCTTCATCAAATGAAAGACAATCAAATAACCAAACCTTTTCACAAAGACGCACCGCAAATGGAGTTCATTAGCCTGGAAAGGAAAATAAAATCAGCATTTTATCATTTAAAAAAATAGAGTAATACCTCCAATTTGAAGACACGATTTGAAAATTTGGTTTGGACTTTCAGGTGAATTTCCATTTTACCACGGCAGTACCAAACCACAAGTGAATAAGACATTGACAAGTTATTCATCACAGAAAAGGTTAAAATAAACCAGCGTTGCAGTTGTCAGTACTGACAAACCGTATTGGAAAAGATAAGAGACACAATAATATCATCGCCATTACTTACCAGTCAGAAGAAAGCACCGGAAGATTCTTTTAATTATTTTAATCACAGCTCCGGATATGGAGATCAGAGAATGTTTTGGGTCTGTTTGTTTGTTGGAAGATATGCTGGAATTTGAAAATGGGAAGATGTATTTTTGGGTCCAAAATGAGAATTTGGCAAATTCCACCTAAAATTCTAGATACAGAAACACTTGTAGTCAGCAATACTTTTTATTAGTGCAAATAAATTCATTGTAACTTTATCATAAGCATTCTAAATTAATATTAGAATTAAAAACAAAAACATACAATATAAAAAAAATCTCCAACATCTTTTTGTTCAATATTTGATATCACAATTTAAAAACTCAACAACCAATTAAACTAAATGTTTTCAGATCAAACATATTATTCAATGCAAAAGCTTAGACACAGTTGAATTCAGAAAATATTTTTGGAGATTCAATAACTTCTTAAACTAAATGTCTTAGATAATTAAATTAAACATATGATTCATGCACAAATTTAAAGTTGAATCTAAATAAGATAAGATAAGATAGATAAATTTATTAATGTCTAGCAAGAGACCAATAAAGATCTAAAGAACTGGAAATGTACACCAAAAGAAATTGCAAATCAACAGACCACCAAATGAAATAGCAACCAAAAACAACATAACTTTTTCAAAATAATTTATTTTTTAATTTTATCTCAACTTCAACATGACAGTCAAAGGAAGGTACCGCAAAGCAAACCTATCCTCTCTTATTTCATGAGCATACTTAACTCAATCCAAACCCTATAACAGAGACAAGAGACAAAATGATAACACCATATTAGACTCCGTCACTTGTACTACTACTAATTAAAGCAGAAACCCTAAATCTAAAACAGAAGTGACAGAACCAGTCTGTGCACAAAACTCAGCAGAGGCTTGATTGATCTTGTCTCATCTTCAACAGCTTGCGCATTTCACTTGCAAACCCCTGCACATGTAAATTCGAAGACCCTCCTTCTCCAACAGCTTTTCTGGCCATATCCCTGACCTTCTGTGCAGCCATTCGAATCTCTTTACCTTTGCCATCACTAAGCACCTCTCTCAAAACCTCGCTTACCTTTTCTTCATCTGGAAACCCACTCATATGCTCACACAACTGAATCCCCACACCCATTTCAGCCAAAATCTTCATGTTAAAAAAGTGGTCTGCAAACATAGGCCATCCGGCAATGGGAACTCCAAGGCTTAAGCTCTCAAGCGTGGAGTTCCATCCACAGTGGTTCAAGAAGGCGCCCACGGACGCATGGGCAAGAATCAAGAGCTGCGGAGCCCAGCCCCATATGACCACCCCCCGGTCCTTTGTTCGCTCCAGAAAGCCCTCAGGAAGACAGTCTTCTTTTCCTGAGCTCCCGGATTCAGTAACTTTGATGGCCCAAATGAAGGGCTTTTGGCTGCTTTCCAGCCCTCTCGCCAAGGCCTTCAGTTGCTCTTTTGAAAGGTTTATCACGCTCCCAAATGAAATGTACACAACGGATCCGGTGCTCTGAGAGTCCAGCCACCGGACCAGCTCATCTGCAGCAATGTCAGCCATTTTCCCACGCGTGCTGACCTTATTACCTGTAAAGAAGCAAAACCAATATTGATTCCATTAGATTTCTACAATTTATGATTATTTAGATACAATGCTTCTGGATTTGATTGTACGTCAATATTTCAGATCATACTCTGTAATTCAATTAATGAACCACCATCAGAATCAACTTAACTATTTCAGATCACATTCCGTAATCCAATTAGTGATCCATGGTCAGAATCAACTTAACTATTTTTTTCTCTTTTATACAAAAATTATATACGCAATTAAATTTAAAAGCGTTGTAACAGAAAAACAAACAAACAATATTGTCATGTAAAGGAAAAAATTTACATGATAAACCAGATTAAACAAGATTAAAGAAGAATGTTTTATTATTCATTCAATATGTTGCTTTGCATTTAAGTAATTCAATAAGAAGTAAAACTTAATTTTCTAACAAGCTTCTTAAAGTTTGGATTATTAGAGAAAAAAAAATATCAATCTAAATTTTTCTATTTAAGTAAATGTTAGGAATACCACACCAATAATGCAGTTACAAGTACCAGGCAATTCTATATTTCAAACACGGGAGGAGTCGTGTAGATTTTGTAATTTTTTTTTTAATGGCTTTTATTTAAGGCAAATTATAATCTCGTGCTTCTATTTGTTTAATTAAATGCTTTACGTTTATCTTTAAGAATTTCTGATCTCACCACTTTGAAATTTTCTAACGTTTATCTTTGGGGGTCGATGTTGGGCAGTTTGAGATCAGATATTTTAGTTGCATCGGTGTTTTCCCTTACGGGAAGGCAAAAGAAAGATAATTCTATAGAGAACTCCGTTTTTAGTTAAAAAAGGCTTTGAAGCTGTGTCCTCGGGAAGCATAATCTAAAATTCTTTCCAAACAAACAAACGACACTGAAAATGAATTTATCTTTCATTCTCCAAATGTTTTCTCAGCTTGTTAAATTTTTGCCGGTGGCGTTGTTCTAAGTTTACATAATGGGTATGGTTTAGAATGAATGTTCCGACTGAGCTATGGTTTTTGCCACGATCTATGAAATTGGTGTGGACGCTAGTTATATGATTAATTTTTTAAAAGTTCGGTGGGCAGTCTCTATCAGATTGGTTTTTTAAAGGTGTGGTGCTTAGTCTATGAGATCAACGTCTTTGCAAAAATGTGATAATTAATTATGAGATCGATTTAAAAATGTGATAATTAAATCTTAATAGCAATATAATAACCTCCCACCTAACTCATTATATATCTAAATTATCAGAACCTTAATTTCTGAATACTTATCTTCTCACTAAATATCTATACTATCTAAACCTTAATTTCTGAACACTTACATGTTCTAGTGGCTAGAAATTAGAAATCTGAATTTGTGAAAACTTAACCTGGTCTGATAACTAGATTGTCATTTTCGACTCCTATCATGAACCAATAAATTTGACTCAAAACTAAACAATCAAAATAACTTCCCACCTAACTCCCTAAATAACAATATTATCAAACGTAAACATCAATTTCTGAACTCTTACCTGCTCCGGTGAAATAACTCATGGGAAGCAGTGGACCAATGGCCCACACTGGTTTTCCCGTCAGGTTCCGCAGGTGCTGCAGATACTCAGACTCCAACTCCTCGAAAGTATTAAGAATCAACCCCGACCCACCTTCTTTCCCCACGATCTGCAACATTGGCAAAAGAAACCTGGTGATCGGATTCATTTCATCCGCTCTCCAATAATCCTCGTTTATCTCATTCCTCTTAAACTTCAGCGGCCTGGGAAGATCCAAGCTCAAAACAACACACTCCTCCCCTTGTTTCTCCAACCTCCGCTGCAAGATCGAACGCGCAGCCGAGTTCGTACCGCTGACACCAAACGCCCCACACGGGTTAAACTCCACGCAAGAAATCTTAAACTTTTCGGCGCTCTGTCTTGCCCACTCCATGAACGAATCGAACACAATACAAACCGGCGGCGCCGCCAGTTCGTGTTGTTGAAACAGCGGCTCCATCCAAGCATCGAAGGGCTGTTGAAGTTTCTTGGCCAGCGAAAAAATGCTGCCATGTGACCCTGGGGGTAAAATGTCGGAGCTTTCTTTGCCCTCTGGCAGGCCTTCAACGGGCGGCGTGGGAAGGACTAGAAGGCGAAGATCGAATCCGCAGTTCACAGCTTCGTCTACGAAGTCTTGCAGACGGGGGACGTTCGCGGGAGTTGTTACGTAAGTGACCGTTAGACCTTGGGACGCAACAAGCCTTGAGAGCTCCAACAGAGGAATGTAGTGACCCAGTGCAGGGAACGGCACGACCGCCACGTGTGGGTTCTGGAGTCCCGCCATCGATATTGGCACAATTGGATGAAGAGATCTCCAGAGGTTAGGTTGAGGACAGAAATGGAGAATAACGTGAAGATCTCAATGGCTTATCGAGTGGAATAGAACTTTTATAAGGGCACGGCCACGACAATTAGTTGTCTCTTCAACAGCAGCATTAAACAAATATGTTACAATTGTCTCTTAAACAGCGGCATTAAACAAATATGATACAATTGTCTCTTCAACGAACAAATCGGTTAGGTAGAGCGGTATCAGTACTCGTATATTTGATCTCGGAATGTGTTTGCCTGGAAGGTGTTGATTTGGCCACGCGATGCATTTGAGTGGTAGATGGATCGACATTTAATCTCTATTTAATGCGCTTGGAAACTAGTGATGCGCAGTTAATCTGTGTTCAATGCGACTGGGAGAAGTGATCCACATTTGATCTGTATTGAATGCAGTTGGAAAAGAGAAGTCGTGTAAACATGGTGGTCATGTATATGGGATGATAGAATATTTCTTTCAATGGTAGGTAGTCATGTAAGGGATGATAAAGTCTATCACTGCGTATATTTAAGAGTGCGTTGGAAATGAGCTTTATTCTATGTGAACTCTCAATTATATTTGAAATGTGTACCTGCAGATGAACTATCAATTATATTAGTTGCCTATTTGTATCTCAATAACTATTTGTATTTCAATAAGAGATATTTTTGATGCAATACCGGGGGAAGATATTCAATATCTGCACACTTTAATTTCGTGTATTTGTAGATCGTAAATGGTATGTTAGATTTCAATGATTTTTGTTGTTGTTTTCATATGCAAGTTAACTATTTAAAGCCAAGGTTTCAGCTTATGGGTATTCATAGATCTCTCTGTAGAGATCGTCGAACACCGAAAGGTCAAAAAAGTGTCATCGAATACCCACTATGTTCTTGCACGAATAGTACTTCACTCAAAATTGCTAGTACTTGTGGCCAAATGTTCCTGTAGTCGTTATGAAATGTCTCAATAGTGGTGCACAAATGGGCCAATTACCAACCAAAATAACTAAAATATGATTGGTTATTAGTACATGTGTAATCGACTATTCGTACATGTGTGATCATTTTTGGGGTTCCTTTAATATTAGTAATTGGGGGGCCATGTGCACAAAACTCACAGGTATTAGACTTCTTGTCGGTTATTGGGTACTTTCCCGTAGAACATGTGTGTGTAAGTATTGACACATTTTGAATGTGTACTAGGACATTTGTGCACAAGTATAAGTATAGGCAATTATTGAGGTGGTTGAACGAGTGCTAGGATATTTGTGCACAAGTATTGACAATTATTGAGTTGGTTATCATACACTGTTATTGGGGCATCTTGAAGTAGGTATTGGGCAAGACTTTGAAATGACCACTTTTTATCCTTGCACACATAATTGATATCGTAGCTTGCATCAATATTACCTAGAAGCCAAAACAATAGCTATAATAAATCACATACGAAGACAACAAAAAGAAATCATTGAAATTTGATTTGTCATTTAGGATTTGTGGGCAACTAGCTATAATATGCTTCCCCTATCTATTTTTTTAATTACTTCAATCAATCATTGTGTAGAATTAAAAATTTTGGGCAACAATTTTAAAGTCTATAATTATTTTTTATTTATAAATTTAAAATATGTCATTTATCTTTGTTTTTATTGGTTCATGTTGGGAATAGTCATTGCAAAACTAAAATTATTGTCTATCTTATTTATAAGTATGGTCACATCAATTAACAACTTGAATGACAAAAACATTACTAATACATAATAATAAATGTACATTGTTGACTTTAACATTATATAGTTTTCTTGAATGACATATGTGATGTCATTCATATCTATCCAATTAAATATATCACTTTTAAAAATCTTAAACATTATGTAATTTAAAAATTAGCTTTCTCCTTTATGTGTTGTCTATCTAACAATTGATCTATATAGGGGAAAGGCACCAGTAGTGGACATAGCACCTATACTCGTTCACTCAATTTTAATCATTTATTTACCAGTAGTGGATCATTTATATATCAATAGTTGGTCATTTTTTAGCTTTTTTGACCCATAATTGGCTCATTTGTGCACCACTACTAGTGATTTATTGAACCAGGATTTTTGAGTGATTTTTTGACCCATTATTGGCTTAATTATGAACCACTACTGGTGATTTGAGTGAATAATTATTGGTGCAATGGGGGTCAAGTATCAGTAAACACTTTTTTTGGACCACTTTTTGACCTCTTCGCGCATAACATTTTCTATAGAGTGCATTGTTATTGGCTAGAAGCTGAAACCTTAGCTTTAAGCCGTTAAGTCGCATACGAAAATAGCTAAAAAAAACCCATCAAAATTTGATTTCGTTTGGTACCTCAATTGAACACGCGAAGTTAGCTATAGTCACTACTAGTGCCTTTCCCCTAATGTTTTTATTTTTTTAATACACTATTTAATTTTTATGTATCTATTATTTGTATTATAAAAAATAAACATATACAAACAGTTTCCTCACCAAAAAAATGGAGTTAAAATGTGTAAATAAAGTCATTTACTATATCATTATAAGCCAACAATAAGCCATGCGACTATTATAGAGCATCATGAAGACCAATCAACTAGATGACTAATGATGTACATGAATGCTCAATGTTTCCACTAGTCTAATTACACCTAACAATAACTACTATATGTAACACTTATAGGCAAGAACTTGACACAATGCATTTCCAATTGAAATAGATGTATTTTTATCTATTAATAGCATGAAATGCTATAATATTAGTTGGAATAAATACTTGTGTTATTTATTGATAGCAATATATTTTATAGTTGAAATAGTTGTTGTTTTATCTATTAATAACATGAAATGCTATAATATTAGTTGGAAAGGATATTTGTGTTATTTATTGATAGCATGAAATTCTATAGTAGTTTTTCTTATTAATTGTAATGGTGGGTTTTTGATAAATTATTTCATTGTAGCATAGATTTAAGAGTGTGTTGCACGAATCATTGAGGTCACAAATGGGGGACCTCATCCCCATTTTAAAAAGTTAAGGCTCAAACCTACAAGCACATTGCATCAATGAAAGCACAAGCCTCTCATCACAATGGCTTGAAAGGGGTTTGAACCTTGGTGGTCACAACAACAATGCCACTATTTAACCAACACACTATTGGAAGAATCCATGTTTGTGTTTTCTATTGATGTTCATAAAATATCATAGTATTTTTCTTATTAATGGCATTGGTGGGTTTTTGGATAAAGTATTTCATCACATAGATTTAGAAGTGTGTTGCAAATGAGATTCATTCTCTATGAACCGTCATTATATTGTATTTTGTTATTGAAATAGTTGTATGTTTTATCCATGAAATATTGTAGTATTAATTGGATAAGAGTATTTGTGCATATAAAGTGTTGGATAGAAAAGATTTCAATGAATTTCCTTAACAAGGTTGCATAATGATTTTGTATAATGAGGCGTGGAAGGAAAATATGACTATTGGAAAATTACATATTCTAGAAGAGGACTCTCTCCTCTAGTGTTAAGTATAAATTTTAAATTTTTTGATATGATTTACTATTTATTTATTTATTTGAAGCAACATCTTCTCGAATGTTACAATACCTACTTGTTGTATTTTGAAATTATAATATATTAGATCTAACCAAAATACTATAAAATTTATATGAAAATAATCTTGACTCTAAGCTATATATATATATAAAGAGTAGGGGTTATTGAAACATCGCTTTTATGAAATAATTTTATTTCTTTGGTAATTGGACTCAAATTGGTATGAAACATGCATTTAATAGATATTTCCAATTGGAAAAGTGTAACCACTTATCTAACTTAGCTAGAATGAATCTAGCTGGATCATATGTTTGACGAAAATTAATTTTTCGTTAGAAATACTCAAATTTAGTTGTGCTAATAAGTGGTCTTGAAACGTGACACAACTTTGTGCTTTTACCCTATACTAAGTGCCACTAAGCCATTTCGGAAGAATTAATTTATAAAAGGCTTGGAGTTGATCAAAAACTATGAAAGGCTGTTGTAGACAACCCTAACATCTACCTATAGGAACAAAAAATACATTCGTAGGTGCCATAGACTTTTATAATTGTTGTGCCAAATTTCAACAACCTTTTCCTTTAAGGTAGATCTTAAAAGAATCCCATGTTATAATGTAACCTAGAATGATTAAGGCAATTTGGGAATGAGATGGCAATAATACTAGCCTTCACTAGATGATCATGACATGTTTACACTATTGGTTTGCTTCAATGAAGTATAAAAGAAAAAAATGTGGCCATTGGAAACCTTATACTAAGTACCAATGAACCATTTTGGAAGAAAGTAGACCATTTAAACATGGCCTGTCATTTATATGGGATGATAAAATAATTTATTGCATAGGCTAATGTGTGTTTTACATGAGATTTGTTCTCTATGAACCAGCAATTATATTTATATTTTCTTATTTAAAAAAGTTGTGTGCTATCTTTACATAACATGTTGGTCATACATGGAAATATAACATAGTACATTGCATAGATCCAAAAATGTATTGCAAATGAGATATATTCTATGAAACATCACTAGTATTTATATTATGTTATTTAAATAGTTGTTTGCTTAAATTCAAATTCAAATTCCATAATTCAATTTTTTAAATTGTTTGTTTACAACAATTGCAAAGGTGTAAGGGATTTGCTTGCACTTATGAGAAGACAAATTCATTCTTTGTAGAGTTGTGAATTCATCAAATATCTCCAATTTTGATGTCTTCAAATAAAGATCTATATTAAAACAATTAGCATAAAATGAGTTATTGTACTATTCTAGTTATTATAACTACTTTTCTCCTTATAATTTTTTCTCTCATATATTCATATAATTAGCATAAAATGCGTTATTGTACTATTCTACTTATTATAACTACTTTTCTCCTTATAGTTTTTTCTCTCAGATATTCATATCACTTTCAAGGTCATTATTAGGATTAATTGATTGCCCTAAAACGAATTGCCATAACGGGGATTGGACAAGGCAGGCACGAACATTGCACGGACATTATCTTAGTTTAGACGTTGCCGTTTGTCACTACTACCACTATTATTAATACGTCGACAGTCTTAGTTAGTTGTGTGGACCACTTTAGAACTGTCACATAATGTTCGCGATGAATATATAAATGTACTTGGATGCCTTTTATCTCTTCTCATTATTAGGTGAAGATTCTTGTCCAGGGAGCATGTTTCAATTCTCACACAGTACAGAGGTGACAAAGAGACGTTAAAGTAGTCCTACTTGTAATGAGATAAAATAAAATGGTGTTACGTATTTTGGTTTCTTATTTTGTGGATTAAGTTGAGCTGGCTCATGCTGGGTAAGGGTGGTTTTTTTTTTTTTTTCGGTTTCTTTTGATTGTCATATTCAGTACTTGAAGGTTATGTTGGTTTTTGTTGTGTTTTTTTTACTATAATTATCATATTACATGGGAAGATGTCTAGTGTAGTCTAAATTATATAGTAAGCTTTTGTTTCTTATAATACATGTTGACAAGTGTATTAGTTTAGAGTGCTTATGATAAATGTAATTTGATTTTAAATAATGTTTACAATCATTTTATTTATATTATGAAAAAATATTTTTGATTCTAATGTAATAGAACTTTACAATTGATTGCATCATTACTTTTTTATATCATTATAATTTATAAGTACGAGTTTGGTTGGAATGTTTCTTTTTAATTTGTAGTCTATTATAGCGTAATTCCATAAACATAAAGAACTATTTATTCTATTAGATGCTCTTTCTATTTACTTCATAAAAATATTACTAATAGTCTCCTCTCTAAAAAATATCACTTTAATTTTCTTCTTCACTAAATATCACAATGTACTAGGCTCATTAAGTTTAGGTCATATTGAATATTCTAAAATAAAATAGTAGGGTTCTCACAATTAAAAAAAGGATTTGGTTTGGGCTTATGTTAGAGCTTAAGGTGGGACATACAAGTATGTGTAAGAGTACTAGCTAACATCATTGTACATATGTAGTTTGGCTATCTACATTTTTAGTTAAAAAAAGAGAAAGTTCACAATTACGAACAAGGCAAGATAAAAGTTCAAAATTGTGCCACACTTTCAATTAACTTATTAACATAAAAGAGTTTAAATTTTAAATTTAAAAATCATTTTTCTTTAAACATATGATCTACCTGGCTTCATTCTAGCTAAGTTAGATACATGATGTAACTTTTCCAATGGAAAGTGCCAACTAAGTCAACTAGATACATATGTAGCGAACCTTGAGACTAAATTGTTAATAAAATACATCTATTTAACGCTTTTGATATTTTGACAACCCTTACTCATGTAAATAACATTTTAAAAAAATATAAAAATATCCTTGTTATAAATCAATAATTTTTTCATAAAATACTTTGGTTATAGTTTATTTATTATTTATATTTTAGTTTTTGTTTTAACAAAAAGTAGGTCATAGAATCAGAAATATTAAAAGGCTTACTAAAAAATATAAATTATGATACACAAGAGAAAAAATTATATATGAAGATCTAATATAACCTATTTTCTATTTGGGAATAGATAATTGAAACAAAAACTGATGTCCCATGAAAATAGTTGTGTATTTGATTAAAAAAACTAAAATTTATTTAAAAATATATATTATAAAATTAATCTATGCATCAATGTTTCAAGTTATAAGTACCCAAAAAATTGAAAGAAAAAATACCATATCAAGAGCAACAATCTATCCAATCTCATTTTTTCTTAATAACTAAACTGCATGGTCAATTTTACAAAAGAGAATATATATATATATATATATATATATTCCTTTATAACATGTGTTGTTGGTGTAATTGTGCTTAGGTGGCATGCTTTTGGCTAGGTAGTTGAGGTCAGTAGGATCACCTACTTTCACTCCAAACTAGGAAATTCAAGTCTTATCATTTCCTATATACATAACCTTATTACGCCATTTGACAAATCAATTCCAATTATCATCTATTCATGACTATATTTTATTCATACTGCTACATCTTTTATTTTCTTACTATGAGTCATGTTAGAGAGGTGAGAGTAAAAAATGTCTAGAAAGGAGTGTTATGCTAGTTGAATCTTGTAAAATATTACAAAAAACCTATCATTTTCTATATAATATTAAAAAATGAAACTAAAAAATGGGTGTTGCATTGTGCACCAAACATAAACATTACCAAAAGAATCTTCTATTTACTAAGAAATCCAAAACATGATTGCAAAATGGAAGTTGCAATGTGCCAATTTTTTTTATACGAGACTACAAAATGGGTACTATAAAGTGATTGCTTGTCGTTAATGGGAGAGATTCATTTGAAGTGGTTGTTGGCAAGAGACATTTCTCTTGATGGCTTGTATGTTGTCATTGATGGAAACTATACATGATTCACATGGTCACTTGTCATTTTTTGTTATTATCGAAGGATTGGATGCATAATTGGCTAAGTATGGAAGAACAAGGACAATGTACAGGACATAATAAATGCTTTGGTACAACCAGTCAAATTTGAGTTTTGGGTAGGGAACCTAGGGGAAGCTTCAATGCGGTATACTTTACCTTATTCTAGCTTCACAAAAGTTGATCTTTCCATTTGGGAAATTTATGATGTTCTGAGTATTAGAATCAGTGATCAGAGATGAACAGAGATAAACAGTTTGTAGATCAATCAATGATCCTATCGGATCGATGGGATGAACTATTTTTGAGATTGAGATTGTTGGAATTGATTTCTATTGTTGTTTTTGTTATTGTTGTTGTTGTTGTTGTTGGCATTCATGTTTTGTCACCGATGTCAACATATGTTTCTATTGAGATATAATAGATTGGTTATTACTGTTGCTTAGATGACTGACATAAGTGTACGAGTATTGTACGGTTTATTCAGATCATGCGAAGATGGGGATGTGTACATGGATTTGTTTTGATCTTATGTCTATGGTCGCTTGGCTTAATATTTTAAATGGAGTAAGTTATAGTTGTTTTAGTGAAGACTGGGTATAGGACAGTGACAGTGAACTATGACAAAGTTAGTCCCTGAGTTTTGAGGATAACTTGCGTGTGATATCGATTCATATTACATGAGCTTGAGAAATGGAAAAAGACATGTTGAGTAACTTTTTTTATGATTCTTGGGTCGCAAGACTCTTGGTGACGTCAGTTGTGTGTATGTTCTAGAGAAGACCTCTTTGGGGCCGACTTCAAAGACGGAGCATGTATTATAGATTGTGGGCATGGATTACGGATCTTGGATTATATTTGATGAGTTATGATTGATGTTTACTTGTTATAGGTGTCGTGTGTATCTTAGCAAGGGCTTATGTAATTATTTGTGCATTGGGGAAGTCTTAGTTGGCCGACCTAATTGCTTATTGTAAACTTGTATAAAAGAAAGTCATTTTATTTTGTAGAGAGTGAGGTAACATTGAAGTGTGGAAGCTGCGATCTTGTTTGTGCAAATTCTGTTGGATGTAAAGAAGAGGTTGTGATTAAGAGACTCCATTGGAACTAACCAAGCAAAGACAATTGCTACCAAACAGTTCATTGGATTGTATATTTCATATACACTTGCATTTCAGATAGTAAGTCCTAAAGGTGGATTTAACCTTCTTTAGGCAGTGTGCCTATGCAGTGAGCCAACTATTACTTTTTAAACCTAACAGGGTCTGTCCTTTAACAGGGACTATGTACTGTAATTAATTAATAAGCTCCTAACATGGCTAAATGTTTTAGCAGAGATACTATACTCTCAGTACACTATTTATGGGTGCTAATTCTCACCGGGGTTTTAACTTTAACAAGGAGATCCTCGACAACAAAGGATTGTGTTATGGTGTTGCATTTACTGTGTTATCATTTGGATTAAAGCTTTGGTTTATAATGTTTAATGTTTAATAATCTGTCTCACAACTGATTCACCCCCCCTCTCAGCTGTGTTGGTGGAATGTTATTCCTAACAAAGATGTTAGAGATTACATAGTGGAAGAGATCTATGAGGTTGATCAAGGTTAGGAACAAGTTTTGGTTATAGATTTGGTCGACACTTCACACGTTACACTTTATGTTCTATTGGCCGACTGATAATGATATTATTTTTTATAATGGGTATATAAGATCATGTTTTTGAGATGATGTAGGAGGGAGATGGGAAGAGATGATATGGTATTGATATATGTATATATTGTGTGTGAATAACATGTAATCATTGGTTTGATTGACAATTGAGCAGAGATATTGTATTGCGCCTACATGGAACTTCTTTGGCATATATAAATGCCACCCTTCAATTCATCATTTTGGATTGTAGTCCAATGTATATTGTAAAGAAGTGATTATTCCTAAGGGTTGTAGCCCTCTTTTGTATTTGAGTAGTGAGCTCTAGGAAGTGTTCTTAAGTGCATGTGCATTCCCCTTTTGTACTAAACCTTTGACAAGGTTATTTATTATGTAGAGTAAATCTTGTGGGTCTCATCCCCACTGTGGTTTTTCCATTAACCAGGTTTCTACAATAAAAATTATGGTGTTATGATGTTGTGGATGTATGCCTTATATTTAATTTTATTGTTCCTTATTGTATTTGGCTTATGGTTAATAAATTTGATCACCAATGTTAAAAATAAGATAACACTTATTCACCCCCCTCTCTCATTTTTCCTTAATACCAATAATTAGAATTAGAGCCTGGTGCCTCATAGGAAGACTAATATCTTGAGAAAGATCTTGATGGAAGACATGAGTTCAGTTTAGCAACAACTCTTGGTTGCACTTAAAGAGCCTGATGAATCTAATGAAGAAATCCTTGACCTGAAGAAGAAACTTAAAGATGTTGAAATTTAGATTAAAAATTTGAATGACTGATTGAACAAATCTATGGAGAAAAGGAAAATTCATATTGAGAAGTTACAACAAAAAAAAAGAAATGATGATTCAAAAGCCTTGAAGAATAAATATGATGAATGTGAGCAGCTTGCAAAAGATAAAGAAAGTCTTGAAAAATCCTTAACGAAGAAGACAAAAGAATGTGAAAAGGTAAATCATGAAACGGAAACTATGGTGAGTATACTAAAAGAGGAAATAGATGGAATGAAGAAGCCTAAAAATTATCTTATTCATAAAGACAAACATCATGATGATGAGATTAGGAAACTAATTGAAGATCTTTAAATGGAAAATGAAAGTCTTAGGAATGAGCTTGCTACTACTAATAATTCAAATAAAAATTCTAAGCTAGTTCACTAAAGCTTGATGCACAACTTGAGAGTCAAAGGAATAAAGGAGATACACAAGTTCTTGGTTATGAGAAGGGAGAAAGCTCTAGATCTAGTTAGTACAATTCTCTATCAGAAAATCAGATTGAGAAACCTAAGAGGAAAACTATTAGGTAACCTAATGCACAAAAATTCAATGGCAGATGCTTTGTATATAACAGATTTGGTTATAGAGTAGCACAATGTAGACAAAGAACTAATGCTACATCTTTTTCAGGATATTTTTTCACACGCTGTTAGTATGCGCACAAATCAAGTGAATGCAAATCTTAGATAAATAATTTTTTGATCAAATGAAACATAACATGCTATGAATGTAAAAACTATGGATACATGGAAAAGTAATTCATATTGAGGATGAACCAAGCGAACTTCAGGTATGTACAATCTAATGTGACATGTTTCAAATGCAATAACCTAGGTCACATTGCTAAGTTATGTAGATTCAATATTGCAAACATGAATATGAGAGGTTCAATGGAGAGGAATAATGTGTAGATCAATGATAAGGTAAAAAAAAGGTTGATGTTGAAGAGGTTAGAAATTAGATGAGGAAGAGACGGGCACCAAAAATCTATCCAAATTCTAATGGAGCATCCACACCTTCCCCTCGTGTGGAAAATTCATCAGGAAATTGAACTAGGTCATAGACCTAGGGGGATTTTTTTCATGAAAAATCTTTACTTGAACCCTGATTCGAATGGATCAATGAGTGGAAACGAGTGGAAATGGTATATTCAGATGCTTTGATGAATTTAGAACATGAAAAAATTAACTCTAATACTATATGAACACATTTGAAAGGAACATAGATGCATTCCCAAGTTACAGTTTGAACTTAGTTTAGAGCTAGGGTACGCCACATTAATTGTACTTCACTTTTAGTATGTGAAGGTTTAAAAGGGCATTTTTGACACTTCATTATTCACTGTACTACCTAGAAAGAGTGATCGCAGAGCATTGAAAGGAGATTTGATAGAAGTTGAAGGCGGTTTACAAATACCTTAATTCCAAACCTTTGCATTGACAATAAAGGTATTTATCATCCTGCAACTTGATATTTTGAGAGTATAATCATGGATACACCCTTGATTATGGATATTAAGGATCAATCTAGGCCTAAATTTAAGAAGAATATATATAAATACCTCATGGATGACCCATATGGTTTTTATTCTATGCTTTTATATGGTGTCTTACATGTTTATGATATTAGGGCGTATATATATTGTAATCTTGAAAACCCAGGGCATTGTTGGTACTCCTAAATTTGGAACAAATTTGGAGTGACCATGTTGAATTTTTCAGATAAGCAAAGTGAATACCCTTGAAATTTTGTGTGAGAAGGCTCGGTTAGAGTGCTTGTAAAAGATGCCCGGATGATTTTCATGAGGTACAAATTGGGAAGAGGCTTTAATGCTTTCCATTTGGCATATGCAGTGGATTGCAACTCCTAAGTTCCAAATCTAACATGTTTAGGGAGTAGTCATTTTGAGGGGGTCACCTAATTATGCATATTGCTAAAGTGTCATTTTGTTGTCCGGAGCCTACTTTGCTTCTGAATATCTTGCACCCAGAAATGTGTCATGACCCGCCACTTTGGAGATGTTGAGTATGTGTATCAGAGAACCTATGTTTTGAATCCCAAGTGATTTTGACATGTTCTGACTAGATTTCAAATCCCTCAAAGTTGGTAGTTTACTATTACCATGCATTGTGTAATTGATCAGAAATCTGAATAGCCCAGTTCACCAAATTATAACTTTTGACCAGTTGATTCAATTGATAAATTTCCTTTTGTACTGTGTTCCAGTGGTCACACACTCTAATATTGCCAGTTTGCAGATCCCTATGAAATCAGATGACAAGTTTTCTAGAACCATTCCATTGGTGAATAATTCTGATTTCCTGAGTTTTCAAGTGCAGAATTACTAAGTTGTCCACTTTGAGGTCTTGAAAATCTATACGCGGGTGAACATTTTGGATAATTGACTTGTCCCTCATATTGTAAATATAGGAGTGTACCTACCTGAAGATTTATAGATTCTTGCCAATCCATTTATCCACTTTTCTAGAGCCTTTCCATTCCTGATTTATTGAAGTTTCGCTAAAAATGCAGAAGTCAGAATTAAATGGCATACTTTGTGGTTTCCCTATTTACACCCAGTTTGAGGTCAGACATAATTGAATGTGGATCTGCATTGTAGACCTAGGAATGAACTCATCTGAAGATTCCCAAACTTTGACCAATCCGGTAGATCACTTTTCTTTGCCAATTCCAAACCCAATTTCTACATATCTGTTGTGCTTTGGTTCAGAAAGTGTTTAGGGTGCTATCTTTGCAGATTGGTATCAGTTCAATAGTTTGTTTTCAGAGAAGACAACTGGGGTTTTGAATTCTACACATGACATTGATTCCATGATCAGATGGTCAAGATTCTGAAGGTTTATTTTGGTGACTTTATGAATTCAATTTCAGAGGCAGTTTATTCAGTTTGCAGTGCAGAATGGAATCAAATTTGCTGAATGCTCATTTTGAGGAAATGATAACAAAGTGTCTGAGATTTGTTTCCAGGATCTGATTGTGAGACCATCCTCATTGCATATAAATGTACTATCCTACCTAAGGGTGAAGCTTCAGAGCATGATTCAGCAATTTTCCAATGATCAATGTGAAGGAGATTTATGATGTTTCAGCCTTTGCACTTGCACTGTATTCTGAATTGTAAAGTTTGATTAGTTGCATCTCGTACCTGAGAATGAATCCGGTGAATCCCTTTTGCATGAGTATTCAATATGGATGAATATTTCATTTTGCCAAGTGACAGATCTTCAAGAAGTGATCTGATGTCTTTTCAAGTTGCATTTCTGGCAAGGTTTGCAAATTGTTGATTGCAGAATATAACGAAATGGCTCACTTTGTATTTCATTATCTTTTGATCCTAGTGTTTTCA
>MU227713.1:4970011-4995035 GCA_018584345.1 Thuja plicata | reverse complement strand
GTAATCTTTAAAAGGTAAAACCTGCCTGAGTCTGTGGAGCTCAAAAATGAAGAAGGATATTATCCAATCCTTAGAAATTAGCCTTTCTCTTGCCTAAAAGAGGTTGCATCCGAGTATACCAGGTATACTATCATCATTAGGTAAGTGTTGCAAGAAAAAGTGCTAACAGGCATCATGCAATTCATGAGCTATACAAAGACTTATTTTTGAATTCTTAGTTAAAGGATGAATACAAGGTTTTGGAAATAAAAAAGATAGCTCAAGTTATGATTTTTCTAAATTTTAATGAGCCATAATAGATTAGGTTTGTACTTAGAAGAATTCATGATCAGTTCTTTTGGTTAGACAAATCTTACAAAATCACTTAGATAGTATTAGAGTTAGTGATTGGTTCTAGTGCTAGTAGTGAGGTACCTTCCCTAAAGTTAATTATGAAGGACTTGGTGACTAAGTTGACTAATTCACAATGTGATATTTATACTATGACTGTCAACAACATCATTCAACTAGATGCTAGGTTAACATCTATGGTTTTGGGTTATAAGGTATATCATTCTAGTAAAGAGAACTCCATTTCAACAACAATCATTTATGTTGCATATAGAATGGTCAAAGAGGATGGAAATTATGACATCTATGAGGCATTAAGAGTTCATCTCTTAGAGAACTTGGAAAAGATAAGGAAAGACAAAAAATAGATATTCAAGTATTGTTCATTAATCATATACATTTTATTTTATTTCATGAACAACTTTCCTAGAGTTGGAAACATTCAGTGGAGGAAAGACAAGTCGGTAGCCATTTAGATCATAGATTACTAATCTATGCTTGATTTCAAGACTCAAAGGAGTACAGTTTGGGGATATTTCATATCTTTTCAAGATGAAATACATCTAAGGTATAGAATCCCTAAGGATATTTTGAGATGTAAGAGGACAATTTATCTATTTTATGGTTTAAATTGATGACTACTTGATGGAAGAAGTTGAACCAAGAACTTAATGGATTATGCTTGGATGTGATATGAAGTGGATCATGTTCTACTTGAGATTTATGCCAAAGATTTTCTTAACAAACCAATTGATCCTAATGAAGAAAGGTTTGGAACATATAAGGAAAAGAGTGTAAAAGTTCATATGGAAGTTAATAGACCTACAAGAGATAGAAGAATTAGAAGAGAAGTTGCATTAATGGGACAAAGATTTGGTTTCACAAAGGAAAATATGGCAGAACGAAGCAAGGAATAAGTTCGAAGAAGAAAGGAAGAGGGCAGTAGAGGAAGCTCTTATTGATGTTGATGATGATACACCATCACCAAGCATCACACCTATTGAATCTTCATCTAAGACAAGACCAACAAGAAGTTCAACTCAGACATCAGTTAGTCTAGCTGCAGAGAAGAAGCTTACTACTACTAAAAAGAAGAAAACTACACCTAAGACCTCTACATAGAAATCAAATTCATATAAATTATTAAAACCAAAGGAGAAATCAAAGCATAAAAGAAAGAGGGTAAAAACTAAGAGTACAAGACTAGACAAAGGAGCTAAATAAGATGATGAAGATGAAGAGACAAAATCTGATGATGCCATCTGAAAATTAAGAATAGAGTGAACTATGGTAGCTAAGGTAACTAAGGCACCACCATTTGAGGATGAGCCCGCAAGAGAGAAACCAAAATTTGATATTGATAAGCCACACATGACTGTAAATGATGTTGTTAGGAACATGAGTGCTTTTGGTATTGTTACCAAATTTTCCCTCCATATGAAAATTTGTGTAAGAAACAACTATCTATGATTGTGATGTGGATTCAAATGGGCTCCTTTTGTTGGAAAGTGATTCATTTTTGGAGTGATATGGGACACTTGAGGGTTGTTATTTATGGCAACACATCTATTATGATGATCGCTTGGAGTTGTTTACAGTTTTGGAGATGCATACTGTAAAATGACTAAGTAAAGTGAACAAAAATATAGAGTATAGCAGTAAAATTTTAGACACCGAAGATATTATATGATGAATGATGACATGAGAGCTTAGAGGAAGACATTTTTGTAAATCGAAGTGTGATATTGATGAGATGATATGAAGTGGGTGGAATGCATGGATACATTGTGATGTCAGACAGATGCAAGATACAAATGGAACTATCTAAGCATAACTAATGCGTGTATTGTTCATTTCTGAGTTTGATTGTAACAGAACTATTTCTGATTCTAAGAGCAGTGTGCTCAGTATACCTTTAATAGGGTTTTGTATTCCCCTAACAGGGAAATGTGCTAATGTAATATTCAGCTCCTAACAGGGCCAGGTATCCTAACGTGGACACTATACTTTTAATACATATTTGTGGGTACCATCCCCACCGGGGGTTTCCCTTGGCTAGGTTTCCTCGACACCAATTTATGGCATTATGATTTATGTGTTATGTGCTTATGTGCTTATGTTCTTTTCATTTCAGTAATTATATGGTTAAGTTGGAAATTATTAATTTCTTGTTTAAAGTGTTGTTATATTGATTCACCCCCCTCTCAGTATTACTTAATCCTAACAGATGAAATATTTTGAGCCCAACATGCCATTATGAGACAAATATCTAGGTTGAGGAAGCTCGATGGTGCTCTGAGAATGTAGGAAAATAGGTATGGTCGGGTGGAATAGAAGGAGAACCAGTTAGAATATGTGTTGGATGTACGAAGTAGAGAAAAGGATAAATGATTTATCCCACATTCACGTTGCAGGGAAAACAAAAGTCATTTATATATCCCAATGCATGACTAAAAGGTAGCCAAAAGGAAAGCGCCTTTTGGAAGAATGACTATGCGTGAGGTGGTCACATGGTAAATAGTTGGTGGTCAAGGAGGATATTTTGTGGGCATGGGAAAAACAAAGGAGCACAGGTGGCAACCATTCATGATCCAAAGGTCTGACAGAAAGATGGATGACATGGATGCTAGGATTGCAAGGTGATATCATGTAGCAGAGTGGGCCCAGTCAACCATGTGCCAAGAGGAGTGCCACGTAGCTAGTTTGAGTTAGACGAGGGTGACATGTGGAAGAAGATTGTGATCCCATAGTCTAAAACACCAAGGAGAGAGGAGGTTCATGGGATCATGAGGGATTTCCACGTGTCCATGAAATGTAGAAAAGTAGTGGGACCAAAGAAGCCAGATGGTAGCACGTCGTGATCCTGTGGTCTGACACCAATAATGATGAAAAATGATCATAGGATAGCGAGAAGATGATGGTGTTAGAATAACTGAGAGGGGGGTGAATCAGTGGCTTTAACAATTTTTCCAACAGATCCAACCAAAAACTTATCTCTCAAATATAGTACCTTCAGTTATCTTATAGTCCCACTTTCATCAAGATGTATTCCATAAATAATCTTAACAAATATAAACTACTCGGTGAGATATACTATTTATCTTTTCTAGAATTTACCAAGTATAAACAAATAAAATTAGAGTTAACCAACCAATCCAGTTTCAATAATGTGTAAAATAGAATATCAATGCAATGAAATATATAAACATTTGACACAAATTTTAACATGGAAACCCAATATGAGAAAAATCACCTGGGACCGGTAACCCAAAATATTTTCACTCTTCTAAAGTGATTTTGGTGAAGATCCAACCCTGTTAAAGGTTACAATACGCAATGTTAAGTGCGACCTTGTTAGAGGATTTAAAACCAATAGTTTGTATTTTGACCTAGCACTCACTATGCTATCAACAAGAAAACCTTTTGATACTCTTGAGTATCTCAATACAATAAGGACTATTAAATCCCACTTGGTTATAAGATTTTTTGAATCAATGGTTAAACTGATAGAGTAAATGATCTGTTCAAAATATAACTTTGATTTGCAAATATTTAGATCCATTGTTAGTCCAATAATACATCTCTGATCAGTGTATACTTCAGTTCCTTTTCTCCCTTTCTTTATTCTTCTCTATGAGTGCTTTTTCCTCTGTTGCTCGGTGTCTGTAGAATTCCTTGGCTCTGTTCTTCAACCTGTATGATCATATCTGCATGAAGAATTCTATCTTCACACAAAATATACTTAGTATTCCTCTTTTTGATAATTAATTCCTTGTCTTTTTATATAGACATGAGTAGCCGCTCAATATCCTTATTTTTATCATGGATCTCTCCTTGATCCATAAAAATTGTCATGATTTTATTTATCCCATAAAGATCTCCTTTAGTTTTATTCTGTAAATCTCTCCTTGATAACTGTGAATAAAACATGATTTTAATCTCCTTCCTTTCTTTAGTTTAACTGATCATTGATAATAAAACAATCAATCAATACCTAAATTCTAGCTCTGCCAGCTAAGCGATTTTATCATTCTTTAACTCCAGTTATGCTTGGTCATTAACTTTAGTTATTCTCGGTCATACATCAGTTATTCTTGGTCATTAACTCTTTCTCGGTAACACTTGTTCAGTTACTATTGTGCTCGGTATATACTGTGAACTGCTCCATGTTCACTATCACTCGGTGTATACAGAATTTTTATGTTTTACTAAACACATAAACTTTGTCTCTTCAGATCTTCAAGGCTATGACAATATGTGTATGAAGAATCAAACCATATCAAGTTGACATCAATGATAATACAATACATTAACTAAATTAATGTCTTGCATTCACTTTTTCAGCTTGGTGATCATCAACTTATCATCTTAAAACATTTAATCAGTTATAGTTCATCAATCTCTCCCTTTGGCATTGCTGGAAACACAATATGAAATATACAGTATAAAACATTCCATAACATACAAAACTTATTGTTCTATAACCAATTCAAATATCTGAATTTTTGTAAGCTCTTCTAGCTCAAATTTAATATGTTTAAACAAATTTTTTTACCATACAGCTCTCCCTGTCGATTTGATTTTGTTGTGTGCTCTTCCTTTCTTCATTCCCTTCAATCGATAGGTGTGGCAATTTTGTCTTTTGACTCTGTCTCTCCCTTTCTTGTATAATCTCTTCTCCCTTTTCAGGATAGATATGCAGTGTTAACTCTCTCCAATTCTCTCCCTTTGATGGATGTTTATTTCATTGAATCTTTTCTCCATGATGGATATTTCATTGAATCTTTCTCTCCCTTTGACAAAAATGCCAAAAAACAATATACAGCTCTATAGTAGCCATCAATATCTTTGGTGTGTTGTTCAAATAAGTACCTTCAGTGTACTAATATGTCATTGTAGTCCATATCTCAGCTTGCATCAACATAAGTGATCTTCTGATAATGTGTAGGCTGATGCAACCTCCTAGTCATCTTAGTGACCAGTAGACAAGGGACAAACCCCTAGTCTATTCCTCAGGTATTCAAATGTATCTTTTTGCAATAGGTTTGTGAATATGTCAGCTAGTTGTTCTTTGTATTGTATATATTCTATTATTACTTATTTATCTTGTACTTGTTCCCTCAAGTAATGATACTTAATAGATATGTGTTTTGTCTTAGCATGCATCACAGTTTTCTTTGAAATATTTATAGCACTTGTATTATCAAAATAGATAATTACTGGGTCAATAATTTCCTCATTCATACCTTTCATAAATTTCTTGATCCATACAATGTTAGAGCAATTTGCAACAACAACTACATATTATGCTTCTGCATTTGATTGAGATATGCATCCTTGTTTTTTACTTATCCATGTGACAAGTCTATCATCCAGAAAGAATGCTCCTCTTGTAGTGATATTTCTATCATCTATGTTTCCAGCCCAATCAGCATCAGTATAAAATTGTAGCTCAAATTTGCCTTCTTTATTGTACCACAAACCATAGTCTTTAGTATTCTTCAGATATCTCAAAATACTTTTGACAATAGTCATGTGTGATTCCTTAGGGTTAGCAGAAAATCTTGCAACTATACCAACTGCATGAGCTATATCAGGTCTCGTGTGTACAACAATTATTAGTTTAGAAATCACATATCTGTATAAGGTCTGATTTACCTCGGTTGTCTTGTCTTCCTTTGTCAATTTGCATCCACTTTCCATAGGTGTTCCAACTGGTTTGGAGTCTTCCATCTTGAATATCTTCATAACTTCTTTGATGTACTTTGATTGTGTGATGTAGATGCCTTCGGCCTGTTGTAGAATCTGTAGACCAAGGAAAAATTTAATCTCTCTAAACATTGACATTTCAAATTATTTTCTCATTTTAGCAGCAAATGACTTTCATAGCATATCATTACCTCCAAATATGATATCATCAACAAATATCTCAGCAATCAAAGTGTTATCATCAGTATCTCCTTTCAAATACAGATTATTGATGTCACTTGTTCTAACAAATCCAATACTAATGAGATAAGAGTGAAGTCTTTCATACCATGCTCTCGGTGCTTGTTTCAATCCACACAAGGCTTTGTGTAGTTTACAAACCATGTTCCTCTTGTTAGGATCAACAAATCCTTTAGGTTGTTCAATGTATACCTCCTCTTCTAGTATTCCATTCAGAAATGTTGATTTAACATCTATTTGGTATACTTTGAATCCTTTAAAAGAAGCATAAGCAAGTATAATTCCTACTCCTTCTAGTCTAGCAATGGGTGCAAAGGTTTTTCCATGGTCAATACCTTCTTCTTATGCATACCCTTTGCATACCAGTCTTGCTTTGTTCCTTGTGACTTGTCTATTCTCATTGAGCTTGTTTCTGGAAATCCATTTGGTGCCAATGACATTTTTGTCACTTGGTCTAGGTACTAATGTCCATGCTTTATTTTTCTCAATCTGTTCAATCTCTTCCTTCATTGCACTAACCCATTCTTGATTTTCAAGTACAGCATTAAAATATTTAGGCTCAAAATCACAAATCAAACATCTATTGTTAAGTGACTTACTCATTGTTCTCATTCCTGATCTTTTGTCCTAGATGATCTGGTCCTATGGATGGTGTCTTCTGACATATTTAGCAAGTACAAGTTCAGATCTTTGTTCTTCATTTTGATCTTCATCACTCAGTTCAGCATTGTGATTATTTTATTGTTTCTTTGTGTGTGCAGCCTATTGCTCGGTTGCATTTTTCTATCTCTCGGTAGTGTTACATTGTTGCTCAAGCAAGGTGTCAAGTTCTTCAATGTAGAAAAGTCAGTTGTAATCTTTAGGTTCCTTTATGCTTTCCTCATCATTTTTCTTAGGAAATTCATCCACTTTAACATTTGTACTCTCAATGATTTTGTTATAAGATTTGTTCAAACATTTATAAGCTTTTCTTTTAGTAGAATATCTGTAAAAATAAAAATTAATGTAAAGATAAGAATTAACCAAAATGTAAAGGTAAGATTAATGGTAAGAATAGAGGGTGGGGGTATTTCCTCTTAATCCCAAATTTCATAAAGGGAAGATACAAATTGATTAATCCCTAAGAAAGGGTCAATACATAAATGAATCAACCTATAAAGGATAAGGATTAAGAGAAACCCCTAAATTTTGTTTTATAGAAAAGAGTGAGTAATAGATGTAGGAAGATTAACACTTTAATTAAAATGAAATGAAGACAAGTACTAACCTCAAAATGCAATAGTTATGAAGAATGTTGTTTCTGGGTGTCTGTACTAAGTTTCTGGGAATTTTGCAAATGGATCTGGAACAGAAATGTAGAGACAGAGAAAACCCAGAAATCTTTTTTGGATCTGGCTCAGTGTCGATTCTGACCCAAAAATAAATGTCACCTTTGACCCAAAATTTCTGATTCTGACCCAGAAAGTCAATTTTGACCCAGAATAGAATGTCAATTCTAAATCAGAAATTAATGTCACCTTTGACCCAGAATTTCTGATTCTGACCCAAAAAGTTGATTCTGACCTGCACATTCTGACAGAAAATTTGTTTCCGGATCCTGTCGAAAAAGGTATCCGGATCTGCACTCCAATTCGCTGTTATGAATCTGTCCCTACAAGAAAAATGGTTTTTTTGTTGGGGGGAAGGGTTTTTCTTAGTCAAACCCTAATTTAGGAATTAACCTTGAAATCAATAATTGAAAATAGAGAATGCTAGAAAGTAGGAGAAGTAGATCACATAATGAAGCTATGACAATAGATATGCAATTATACTTTGATTGTAAACAAGTATGTAAATATGAAAGCTTGGAATAAATATTAGAAACCATAAACCTTCATGATTATATGCTTGGAATCCACCTTGAAATAAGAATGAATCAATCTTGAGGATGCACAAAGGATCTTGAAGGAAGATCACACCACCATGATGGATAGATCTACGGTTTGAATGATGAATCTTGAATGCTTGAACCAAATCCCTTCAAATGCTTGAATGCTTGAATCCTTGATCTTCAATGGAGAACTTGAATGCTTGAAAGTATGTAGAACAATAGATTCTTGCAAGTAAATGATGATAATTTTTTGAGAATCACTTAGGTAAAAATGCTTGAGTGCTTGGAAGTTGTTATTTCAAGTCTTAGAGAAAATGAGAGGAGAAGGCTTCCTTATATACAAATATAGGGCACAATCTTCTAGAGAGGACAACATAGGAGAATTAAATTAAAATTAGGCCTACACCCCTAGAAGAGGACCTATATTAAATATAATTTTAAGATTCATTACTTCAAAACCCGAAACAGCCGACCCGAAAGCGGGAAATGAACTTTTGAACGACCCCCGGTAGCCGAAAAACTTTCCAATTGGAAAGGGAGACCTGGGTTAAAATTGAGTTCAACCTTGACCTAGGTCAAGGTCGAGGTTGACCTTGACCCAGGGAGTCAGAATCCCTGGAAAATGTGCCAGGTGGGATAAATAGTGTCCAGAGAGGCCCAATCAGGGTCCTAAACAGGAATAGGAGAAGGAGAGGGTGCAGAAATGAGAGGACAATATGATGATGGTCAAAAACACCCCAAAAGGAGGGCTAAACATTCTGAACATGAAAGTTCTTGCATTTTAAGATGATACATTAAGCCTCCACTTTAGCGGGAGTATAGAAATCGAACATACTCATAGTAAAGTTAGAAGAAAGACTCTAGTGGATCACAACAAGGTAGAACATCACTTAGTCAAGGACATGAGCCCCCAGACCAAGGATTCTAACTCAACATACACATACAAAGATATGAAAGCAATGAGCAAGTAATCATAAAAATCATACATGACTACATAATAAGACAAGAGCAACACTATAAATAACATAGCTTCATGATCTAATCCTACTAACGTGAAAGAGAAAGAGAGAAAAGAGAAAGTGATTACCTCACCTAGTAAGATGCCCACCTTACCATGAATCACCAAGGAGGGAGAGCCCAACAGGTTCACCCATAAATTATGCTTTGTAGTTGTAATGTGTCTTCTGACGACTTTTGTAATATCCATAGATCCACATTCTTGTATCACCATGGAATATAAAATGTGTGTCTTTTCAGGATTTAGCAACTTATGTGCATTACCTTCCAAGGATTTAGCATATTTGAATTTGAAAAATGTGTATCTCTTCAGGATTTAGCAACTTATGTACGTTACCTTCCGAGGATTTAGCATATTTGAATTTGAAAAATGCGCATCTCTTCAAGATTTAGCAACTTATGTGTGTTACCTTATGAGGATTTAGCATGTTGTAAAAATGTGAACTATAGTATAAGGGAGACCCTATATATGCCCCCTCCTTATCATGGCTACCTACTAGGCAGGATAAGGAAGAGGAAGGGGATACCTACTTCACAAGGTAAGGATATATCATGTTCAACAATAATATACACTATATCCTTAGCGAAGAGTATTGACCCTTACATCTAAGAGCATAGATAATCATGAAATGGATATTCCACATATGGAAAAATGATCCTCAGAAAGGAAAATATCTTATAAGTAAGACCCCCACCATAGAGGAATTCTTAGGATAAAATGTCATCTTCCAAAGAAAAGAAAAGAGGGACCAAAGATTCGCTCATCAAGCCCCCTGCGATCAAGAGGAAGAGGAATCTTGGAATGAAGGAAGCAAACTCTAACCCAAAGCAAGAGCAAGAGTTTATAAAAAAACATAATTTGCAAAATAAAGAAGAGGTGATGTCCCAGGACAATCACCTCTCATATAAGAGGGTATCCATAGCCAAAACATATGTCTTTATAAGGAAATAATGTTGTAGAATAAACAAATACCACTAAGCTAAAGAAAGTAGATCCTTAGGTAGAGAAAGAAGGAAAAAACTTGCCCCCCAGGAATGAAAGCAAGGGATATACCAATTGTATCAAGAGATGTTGTAGAAAAGAGATATCGTTACAAAACAAATGTCCTAGAAAAGATATCATTAATGATTATGAGCGAAGGAAGTATGTACCATAATACAAAATCATAGGGATGAAATATAGAAAGAATGCCAATTACGATCAAAACAACATACATGCTAAGATCATAATATATCCTTGAAGATTGGATGAAAATACCTCTTTTCCCCCAGTTAAGAGACAAGAGGAGAAAAGATCTAATTTATAGAAGAATGAGGGGAATGCCCTATATCAAAATTATGAAGAAATCGTAATACTGCGCGGGAATGAGATATAATTCCTAAAGCAGCTCTTTCTCTAACATATAGCCTGAAATGCACACAATCAACAAGTAAATGTGTATTACTGTAGTGAATAGGACATTTGTATTTAGAGAGAGCATTTTTCAGCATAGGTTTAAAGATTTCTTTCTTAGAATTCATTAACTGAACATACACTTTCTTAGTCACATCTTGAGGAGTATCAGGGTGATCTAAGGAAGGTGTTGGAAGAAGAATATGAAGAGGAGGGTGATGGTTAAAATCAACCACCTTGATATGAGAAGGAGAGAAGCCTACACCATACATATCTTGTTTAGGGGATAAATGAATCAGGTTTTTAATGCCATGTTCATTAACGTCGAGCCCTAAACCCTTATAGCCTTGTTTATCCACCATAGTGTATCCTTTAGTGTACATAGCTTGTAAAGATTCTGTAGGAGATTATTGGTTATGGTGGTCATGAGAAAATTTTGTGTAAGGCAAAATTTTATGTTTAGAAGGAGTTTCTTTCCTCTTCCCTTTAATATCATCATGAATCAGATAAGTAGGGGAAGATAAATGAAAGAATTCTCGGACATCTATATCATGAACCCTAGTTTGAGCCCCAACAAAAGTGTGGGAAGAAATAGGGATAGAAGATGGAGAAATAGGAGTGGGAATATTAGAAATTGGATTAGGAAGGATAGAATTAGGATTAGGAAGATTGGGAAGAAGATTAGGAATAATAGGATTAGGATTAGGAAGATTAGGAAATGGGGTATCATCTACAAATTCTTCACACAATCCAAGAGAGTATTAAGTCCACCACATAAATCCTTAATGAAAGTTTTGAAAGTAGGAAGGCTAGTATTAGTCAATCTCACAATTGCATAAGCAAGTGAAACATGAAGAGTGACAAATGTAATGAAATAGATGATAGTCTCATAAACATCATAAGTACTATAAAGAGATGCTAAAAGAAGAATAATGAGGAAACTAACCACACACCAAAGCATATTAAAGATCTTCAGAATGAATTAAATGCAATAAATGTTCTTGGGAAAATAAGTAGAGTATCTAAAACCAAAAGGAAAGAGTTGTTTATCGCGGGTTCACCAAAATGTAAAGATAAGAATTAACCAAAATGTAAAGGTAAGAATAGAGGGTGGGGGTTGGTCCTCTTAATCCCCAATTTCGTAAAGGGAAGATCCAAATTGATTAATCCCAAAGAAAGGGTCAATACATAGATGAATCAACCTATTAAGGATAAGGATAAAGAGCAAAACCCTAAATTTTGTTTTATAGAAAATAGTGTGTAATAGATCTAGGAAGATTAAAACTTTAATTGAAATGAATTGAAGACAAGTACTAACCTCAAAATGCAACAGATCTGAAGAATGCTATTTTTGGGTGTCTGTACTGAGTTTCTATGAATTATGGACCCGAATCTAGAACAGAAACACAGAGATGGAGAAAACCCAGAAATATTTTCTGGATCTGGCTCAGTTTTGATTCTGGCCCAAAAATGAATGTCACCTTTGACCCAAAATTTCTGATTCTAACCCAGAAAGTCAATTTTGGCCCAGAATAGAATGTCGATTCTGACCCAGAAATAAATGTCACCTTTGACCCAAAATTTCCTATTCTGACACAAAAAGTTGATTCTGACCTGCACAATCTGACAGAAAATCTATTTCTGGATCGTGCCAAAAAGGGTATCCAGATCTGCACTCCAATTCGTTGTTCTGAACCTGTCCTTGTAAGAAAAATGGTTTGTTTTTTGGGTGGAAGGGGTTTGCCTTAGTCAAACCCCGATTTAGGAATTAACCTAGAAAGAAATAATTGAAAATAGAGAATGCTAGCAAGTAGTAGAAGTAGATCACATAACAAAGCTATAACAATAGATATGCAAGTATACTTTGAATTTAAACAAGTATGTAAATACGAAATCTTGGACTCAATATTAGAAACCACAAAACTTCATGATTATATGCTTGGAATCCACATTGAAAGAAGAATGAGTCAATCTTGAGGATGCACAAAGGATCTTGAAGGAAGATAACACCACCATGATGGATGGATCTAGGGTTTGAATGATGAATCTAGAATGCTTGAAACAAATCCCTTCAAATGCTTGAATGCTTGGATCCTTGATCTTCAATGGAGAAATTGAATCCTTGAAAGTATGTAGAACAATAGATGCTTGCAAGTAAATGATTATAATTTCTTGAGAATCACTTATGTAAAAATGTTTGAGAGTCCTTGGAAGTTGTTATTTGAAGTCTTAGAGAAAATGAGAGGAGAAGGATTCTTTATATACAAATCTAGGGCACAATCTTCTACAGAGGCAAACATAGGAGAATTAAATTCCAACTAGGCCTACACTCCTATAAGGGGACCTATACTAAATATAATTTTAATATTTGTTACTTCGTAACCCAAAATAGCGGAAGTGGGAAATGAACT
This sequence comes from Thuja plicata, assembly GCA_018584345.1. NCBI lineage: Eukaryota > Viridiplantae > Streptophyta > Pinopsida > Cupressales > Cupressaceae > Thuja > Thuja plicata. Next base: position 4,982,065 of record MU227713.1, on the reverse strand, counting down.
TTTGAATGACCCCCGAATGCCGACAAACCTTTTAATTGGAAAGGGGGAACTGGGTCAAAATTGAGGTTGAACTTGACCTAGGTCAATTTTGAGGTTGACTTTGACATAGGTCAAGGTCAAGGTTGACCTTGATCTAGGGAGTCAGAACCCCTAGAAAATGTGCCAAGTGGGATAAATAGTTTCTGGAGAGGCCCAATCAGGGTCCTAAATAGGCACAGGAGAAAGAGAGGATGCAGAAATGAGAGGACAATATGATGATGGTCAAAAACACCCCCTAAGGAGGGATAAACATTATTAACATGGAAGTGCTTCCATTTTAAGATAATACAATATCCTAGAAATATTCCTTCATCACTTTTAGAGTCAAGTTTCTCATTTCTATCATCTTTTAGTATATATCATTGACTTCCAAAAATTCTAAAGTAACTTGCATTTGGTGTGTATCCATACCATAGCTCATAAGGTGTCTTATTTTCACATTTCTTCAATTGAACTTGGTTTAGTGTATAGATAGCAATACTTACAGCTTCTCTCCAGAATTTTTGTGTGATGCCTTTTTCAATCATCAGTGTTCTAGCACAATCAACAATTGATCTATTCCTCCTTTCAGCAATCCCATTTTGTTGTGGTGTTCTCGGTGCATAAACCTATCTTGTAATCCCATGCTCATTAAAAAAGTCAATGAATTCATCAAAAATATATTCTCCTCCTCTATCTGATCTTAAATATTTCAGTTCTTTTCCACTTTGTTTTTCAGCTTTAGCTTTATACCGTTTGAACAACTTAAATGCTTCAGATTTCTCTTTTAAGAACATAACAGTCATCATCCTAGAATAGTCATCAACAAATAGAATAAAGTACCTATCACCATAAGAGATCTTTTTTATCATTGCTCCACATAAGTCAGTATGGACTAACTCCAAAATAGCATTAGATGAGTAGGTTTTTCTCTTGAAACTAGACTTTGTCATTTTTCCCATTTGACAATTTTTGCACATAACATGGCCGGGCTTTGAAATACTCGGTAAGCCTCTCAATTTTCTTTTCTTACTTATCTTAACCATGTTGTCAAAATTCACATGACATAACCTTTTATGCCACAACCAAATATCTTCATTTATAGCCAATAAACAAGTGGTCTCAATATTATCAAGATAGAATAGATTACTTTTTGTTTGTTCACCACTATCGATAAAAAAAATTGTTCCATTATAGATCATTATCTTTTTGTTCTCAAATGAAACTCAGTAACCTAAGTTGTTCAAATGTGAAACACTTAATAGATTATAGTTAATTCCTTTTACCCAATATGCATTTTCACATCTGATCAGATTATTCAACATGATGGTACCTTTTCCTTCAATTGGGAAAAGTGAGTCATTACCCATCCTAACTGATCTGCCATTATAATATTCAAAAGTTTCAAAATTTTCTTAATCTCCAATCATGTGATGAGTATAGCCACTATCAATAATATAGAAATCAGTTTTGCTATTTTTAGATATGAGTGTTGTTTTAACATAGCTTTCTTCTTCATCTGAATCATCCTTCATAGCGTCAAATACTACCTCAATATCTTCATCAGAATCAATATCAGAATTTTCATCTTTTTTCTCAACTAGGTAATAAGCCTTCTTGTCTTTTCCCTTGTAATCTTGGTTATCTCTTCTGTAGAGTTTCAGTTGCTTATGTAGTCTTGGTCATCACTTATGTCATACTTATTTTCATAAGATTTGTCATTTTCTCTTTCATCATTTCTCTTGTTAGGGCATCTAGCAGCAAAATGTCCAATTTCTTTGCAATTAAAATACTCCAATGGTAATTTACCTTTATATATTCCTTTACCTCTATGTAATCTCCTAGCCATTAGTGCTTCAAGTTCATCGCATTCTTATTCATCACTATCACTGTCACTATCATTTATCATAGTGCGTTTGTTACTAGATTTTCTTATTTTCAAAGAAGACTTGAATGGAGAATCAATAGTAGGTAAGACATTATTGTCATAGTTGTTCATCTCAAATGAAATAAGTCTACCAATCAAACTATCAAGTGTAACATGGTTACTAGCTACTGCTCTCATTTCTTGAATTGCAGATACTCAAATAACATACATTGATGACATGTAACTGATTGAATGTTTGAAGATGTTAAGTTGATGATCATGCAAGGCATTAAATCAGTTAATGTATTGTATTGTCATTGATGTCAACTTAATATAATCTATATGGTCATGGAGATACTTCCAAAGACTTCAAAGAACTCATGAATCAAGGCTATGCTAATCAGTAATGTATATAAATCAAGTATTCACTAAATGACTATATACACCGACGGAGTGCACCCGATGGACAAATTAAAAGAACAAAGTCACAGTGATACCCGATGAGAAAATGCACAACATTACTGATGAGCAAAGTTATAGTGTTACCTGATGAGAAAAGCACAGAGTAACCTGACAGACAGAAATACAGTGTTGCCTAACGGATGGAGATCCCGAAGACAACTAAAGTCAGACCAACGGAACAGTCAGTTATCACCGATGACTAACTGAATTGTTGACCAACAAAATAGAGAGTTCAAAAAATGAGAAAATGCTTAGCTGTCAAGAGCTAAAGATAGATTTAACTGATACTTATCATTGTTTTAATCATCCAGATAAAGTCAGAGATAAGTAATTGATTTAAAGCTGCTTTGTCTAGTTCGCAAGAAGATCTCTACGAGATCAAACTGAAGGTTTTCTTTAAATCTATTGGCAAAGATTGTTGAACACGCCAAGATAAAGAAAGCGAAGAAAAGAGGAAATCATGTCTATAAGAGACAAACCCAATTCATTACGAATTATGTGTGTGGAGTGAACAAGAGAAGAGGAAAGATGCTAAAGAAAATCTAAAGGAGAAGAAAGTCTTCATTTTAGTCCTGATCAACAAGCTTAAGGAAGAGCTAGATTCTACCGACACCAACGAACAGTGAGACAAGCATCACAGAGAAGAACAAGTGTGGAGAAAAGGTATATATTTGATTATATTGATCAGTGAAGTAATGGACCTACAATAGATCTGAAAATCGGCAATTGAGTTGTATGTATGAACATATCATTAGTGTTTCAGTTTAACCATTGAAGCATATAATCCTCTTAATCTAGTAGGACTTAACAGTCTCTACAATTGAGATACATCCCAACGAGTATCAAAAAGTTTGATCGCAAAAGTAGCATTGGATATGCCTGATACCTATTGATAGGCCAAGTGAGTGTTTGATCAAGGATGGTAGCATTAGATGCTAGATGCTAGTTGAAAAACTATTTCTAAATCCTCTAACAAGGTAACACCTAACAGTGTGTTTGTAACCTTTAACAGGGTTGGCTCTTAACAGGGCTCACTTCAAAAGACTAAAAATTTGGGGTATCAGTCCCAGTGGTTTTTCCCTTAACAAGGTTTCCAAATTAAAATCCTTGTATTATGTGTTTATAGTTTATCACTTTACTGTTTTACATTTCACATATGCATTTTTGGATTTATCGGTATACTCTGCATATTTACTGTGTTTCGGTAAATAGATGACTGCTTATAGGTAATCATACAGAAGGAAGGTTTACAAAGCAATCTGACAAGAAGTAAATTGTTATAAGTATTTCAAGGCATTCATCTTGTAGGACAAGAGATAACTAGAGGCATAATCTATGGTTATAAGTTTAAAAGGTTTATTTAAGGATTAATTTTTGAGGTCACTGATTCACCCCCCCCTCGGTTATTACTAACAATTGGTATCAGAGCTTGTGTGCTTAGAAAGAAAGGTTTCAAGACCAAAGTCAAATATCACAAGATGAACAGACGAGATGTGCCCAAGCTAAACAAAGATAATTTTTCTTCATGGCAGAGCAGAATAAGACTCCACTTATCAGGTATTGGTAATGATGTTACTCAATACTTAGATACTGAATATGTGTTGCCCACAAGAGCACCAACGGTTGAAAAAATGAGAGAGAAGCATGAGCACAATGACATGATGATAGAACTTGCTTCCTCACTCTCCGATGCTAAATTTGAAGATGTCAAAACCTGCAAAACTACAAAGCAGATGTGGGACAAATTGAGGCTTGTACATGGTGGTGACAAGAATGTTTTAAGAGCCAAGGCAAAAATCCTTAGAGGAAAGTTTGATGAACTCAAAATGAAAGAAGGTGAAAACATCTCTCAGTACAACACAAGAATCAAAGAGGCAGTTAATGCTATCCGAGGAGTTGGAGGTATACTAGAAGAAGATACAAAGGTAAGTAAAATTCTAAGAACCTTATTGCTTACTTATGCTATTAGAATATCTACCATTCAAGAAATGAGAGCAGTAGAAAATAGCAATGTTATTCTAGAGAATTTGATTAGAAGACTAATTTCATTTGAGATGAATAACTTTGATAATAGTGTCTGACCAAATATAGAGTATGCATTCAAAACTTCTATGAGAATAAGTAAATCAAGCCATAAAAACACTATGAGAAAAGATAGTGATAGTGAAAGTGAAGAAGATGATCTTGATGGAATTGAAGCACTTATGGCTAGAAGAATGTAGAGAGGCAAAGGTAAATACAAAGCTAAATTACCACTTGTTTGTTTTAATTGCAAACAGATTGGACACTTTGCTACAAGATGTACTAACAAAAGAAAAGATGACAAAAGTAATGACAAATCATTTGAGAAGAGGTCTGACAGAGGTGATTATAGAAGCTACCGACAATCAGAAAGAAGAGATACCCAAGACTATAAAGACAAAGGAAAGAAGGCCAGTAACCTAGAAAATTGCAAAGATAATGACACTGACACCGAATCTGATGAAGACATTGAGATGGTGTTTGTAGCAGTGAAAGATGATTCAGATGATGATGAAGAAAGGTATGTAGAAACAACTCTCATATCTAAAGTTAGTAAAAATGATGTTTGGATCATAGATAGTGGTTGCACTCACCATATGACCAATGATAAGCAAAAGTTTGAGACTTTTGAATACTACAAAGGCGGTTCAGTAAGAATGGTTAATGACACACCTTGTCCAATTGAAGGTAGAGGAACAATAATGTTGAATAACCAGCTAAAATGTGAAAATTATTATTGGGTAAATGGATTGAATTATAATCTATTGAGTGTTTCTCAGTTAAATAATTTAGGTCACAAAGTAGCATTTGAAAATAAGAAGGCAAAGATCTTCAATAAATCAGGAAATCTGATTGGTACTAGTGAGCAGAAAAAGGTAACTTATTCGATCTAAATGATACTGACACCACTTGTTTGATTGCTACAAATGAAGACATATGGTTGTGGCACAAAATATTGTGTCATGTAAATTTTGACAACATGATAAAGATTATCAAAAAGAGAAATGTCAAAGGCTTACCGACGATGACCAAGCCCGATGACATCATGTGTAAGAATTGTCAAAAAGGTAAAATGACAAAGTCTAGTTTTAAAAGCAAAACCCATACATCTGATGCAATTATAGAATTAGTCCATACTAATTTATGTGGACCTATGAGGACAAAGATTTATTATGGAGATATATATTTTATTCTCTTTGTTGATGATTACTCTAGAATGATGACAGTCATATTTCTAAAAGATAAATTAGAAGCATTCAAGATGTTTAAGTGGTACAAAGCAATGGTTGAGAAGTAAAGTGGTAAGGAGTTAAAATTCTTAAGATCAGATAGAGGAGGGGAATTTATTTCAGATGAATTCACTAACTTTTGTAATGAGCATGGAATCAAAAGACAGGTCTCTGCACCAAGAACACCACAACAGAATGGAATTGCTGAAAGAAGGAACAGATCCATAGTTGATTGTGAAAGGACACTAATGATAGAGAAAGGCATCACCCAAATCTTCTAGAGGGAAGCTGTCAACATTGCTATTTAATTACACATTAAATAAAGTACAACTAAAGGACACCAAGAAGACACCCTATGAGCTTTGGTATGGTTACACACCCAATGTAAGTTACTTCAAAATCTTTGGTAGTCAATGTTATATCTTAAAAGATGATAGAAATGGAAAACTTGACTGCAAGAGTGATGAAGGAATCTTCCTAGGGTATTCCACCAAAAACAAGGCTTATAAATGTCTCAATAAAGCCTCTAACAAAATTATTGAAACTGCAAATGTAAAGATAGATGAATTTACAGAGAAGAATGAAAAGGAAAGCACTAAAGAACCAGAGGAATAAAAAAGGTTTACTTACAATGAGGAATCTAACACTCTACCTACCAACAATGTAGAGATCCCGACCAACAGATCATTGCACCCGACCATCAGACTGCAAATACCGACAATTAGGATATTGCTCAAGAAAATGAACAAAATGATGGAGAACAGAATAAAGGACAAAATGATGATCATGATGATAGATAGAGGATTGAACCTGTACTTGCAAGATATGTTAGAAGGAATCATCCATAGGACCAGATCATTTGAGACAAGAAAGCTGGTATGAGAACTAGAAGTAAGTCTCTAAATACAAGATGTCTTATTTGTGATTATGAGCCAGAATATGTCAATGCTACACTAGATAATGATGAATGGAAAAGTGCAATGAATGATGAGATTGAACAGATAGACACTTGTACCAAGACCAGATGACAATAATTTCATCAGTACAAAATGGATATTCAGGAATAATATGAATGATAATGGAGAAGTCACAAGAAATAAAGGAAGACTAGTATCCAAGGGGTATGCACAAGAAGAATGAATTGACTATGGAGAGACCTTTGCACCTATTTCTAGGCTAGAAGGAGTAAGGATATTACTTGCTTATGCTGCATGTAAAGTATTCAAGGTATATCAAATGGATGTCAAGTCTGCATTCCTAAATGGAATACTTGAAGAAGAGGTATACATTGAACAACCAGAAGGCTTTGTTGATCCAGACAAGAGGGACATGGTATGTAGACTTCACAAAGCCCTATATGGATTGAAACAAGCACCTCGATCCTGGTATGAAAGACTTCATTCCTATCTTATAAGTATTGGATTTGTATGGACTAGTGAAAACAGTAATCTTTATTTAAAAGAAGATACTGATGCTAACATCTTGATTGCTGAGATATTTGTTGATGACACCATATTTGGAGGCAATGATATGCTATGAAAATCATTTGCAAATGAGATGAGAAAAGAGTTTTAGATGTCTATGTTTGGAGAGATAAAGCTCTTTCTTGGTCTGTAGATCATGCAACAAGATGAAGGTATTTTCATTACACAATCCAAGTACATCAAAGAAGTACTAAAAATATTCAAGATGGAAGAGTCCAAACCAGTTGGAACACTGATTGCAACTAGATGAAAAATGACAAAGGAGAACAAGTCATCAGAGGTAAATCAAACGTTGTACAGAACAATGATTGGAAAACTCATGTATGTTGTACACACTAGACTAGATATTGCACATGCAGTAGGAATTGTTGCTAGATTTTCTGCTAGCCCCGGATAATCACATATGACTGCCATAAAAATAATTCTAAGATATCTAAAGAATACCGAGGGATATGGCTTATGGTATAGAAGAGAAGGAAAATTTGAACTTAAGGTCTTTACCGACGCTGATTGGGCCGGAAATCTTGATGACTGAAAGAGCCAAAAATCTTGATGATCGAAAGAGCACAACTGGAGGAGCATTCTTCATGGGTGACAGACTTGTCACATAGATAAGAAAGAAACAAGGATGCATCTCACAATCTACTACAGAGGTAGAGTATGTTGTTGCTGCTGCAAACTGCTCAAATATTGCATGGATCAAATAGTTACTGGAAGGTATGCATATGCAAATTCTAGAACTAGTAATTATCTATTGTGATAATACAAGTGCAATAAACATTTCCAAGAATCTAGTCATGCATGCTAAAAAAAATCTTATTGCCATCAAGTATCATTATTTAAGAGAACAAGTTCAGGCTGAGGAAGTGATACTTGAGTATGTGCAATCAAAGGAACAACTGGCCGATATCTTCACCAAGCCATTGCCCAAGGATGCATTTGAATACTTGAGAAAGAGACTAGGGGTTAGACCCTTGTCTACTGGTTAGTAAGCTGACTAGAAGGTTGCATCAGCCTACATATTATCAAAATATCATTCATGTTGATGCAAGAAAAGAGATGGACTTCAAATATAAATTTGTACACAGCAAGGTATTCATCTACTTCAAGCAATAGAGTTATTACCGATGGATTGGGAAATTCAAGGAATATATTATGGATAGAAAGGATCCACTTGACAAAACTATCAAAAGCTTGTTTGAAAAGATAAGATATTTGGCATTAATGTCAAAGGGAGAGATAAAGATCTCATTATCATATTGATAAAGGGAGAGATTTTATCCATTATGATCTCATTATATCCATCAAAGTATCCAAAAGAAGAGAAGTAATCAGAAAGGGAGAGAAAACATCAAAAGACAAGAACAGTCAAAGGGAGAGAGTTTGACATAGAAGGAGAACACATCACATCAGAGAAATAATTATTCTACATCTATCCAGTGAAGGGATTGAAGACAGAAAGAAAGCTGCAAGAATCAAATCAAAGCTATTTGAGCTTACCGAAAGCCAGACATTTGTAATAAGTTACATTAGAAAAGCTTGGTGAAACTATATATTTCATATTGTACTAGCAATAGTATAGTATGATAATGTAATATGTTTCCATCAATACCAAAGGGAGAGATTGATGACATGTAACTTATTTAATTTTTGAAGATGTTAAGTTGATGATCATGCAAGGCATTAAATCAGTTAATGTATTGTATTGTCATTGATGTAAACTTAATATAATCTGTATGGTCACTGAGATACTGCCAAAGACTTCAAAGAACTCATGAATCAAGACTATGCTAATCAGTAATGCATATAAGTCAAGTATTCACTAAATGACTATATGCACTGACAGATTGTACCCGATGGATAGAGTAAAATAACAAAGTCACAGTGATACCCGACGAGAAAATGCACACCATTACTGACAAGCAGAGTTATAGTGTTTCCCGACGATAAAAGAACAGAGTAACCGATGGACAAAAATACAGTGTTGCTCGATGGAAAGAGATCCTGAAGACAACTAAAGTCACACTGATGGAACAGTCAGTTATCACTGATGACTAATTGAAGTGTTGACCAAAAGAATAGAGAGTTTAGAAAATGACAAAATGCTTAGTTGTCAAGAGCTAAAGAAAGAGTTAACTGATACTTATCATTATTTTAATCATCTAGATATAGCCGGAGATAAGTAATTGATTTAAAGCTGCTTTGTCTAGTTGGAAAGAAGATCTCTTTAAGATCAAACTAAAGCTTTGCTTTAAATCTATTGGCAAAGATTGTTGAACACGCCAAGATCAAGAAAGCGAAGAAAAGAGGAAATCATGTCTATAAGAGACAAACCCAATTCATTAAGAATTGTGTGTGTGGGGTGAACAAGAGATGAGGAAAGACACTAAAGAAAATCTAAAGGAGAAGAAAATCTTCATTTTAGTCCTGATCAATAAGCTAAAGGAAGAGCTAGATTCTGTAGACACCAACAAATAGTGAGACAAGCATCACAAAGTAGAACAAGTGTGGAGAAAAGGTATATATTTGATTATATTGATCAATGAAGTAATGGACGTACAATAGATCTGAGAATCTGCAATTGAGTTGTATGTATGAACAGATCATTAGTGTTTCAGTTTAACCATTGAAGCATATAAGCCTCTTAACCAAGCAGGACTTAAAAGTCTCTACAATTGACATACATCCCAAGGAGTATCAAAAATTTTGATCACAAAAGTAGCATTGGATATGTCTGATACATATAGATAGGCCAAGTGAGTGTTTGATCAAGGATGGTAGCATTAGATTTCAGATACTAGTTGACAAACTATTTCTAAATCCTCTAACAAGGTCACACCTAGCAGTGTGTTTGTAACCTTTAACAGGATTGGCTCTTAACAGGGCTCACTTCAGAAGAGTGAAAATTTGGGGTACCGGTCCCAGTGGTTTTTCCCTTAACAGGATTTCCATGTTAAAATCCTTGTGTTATGTGTTTATGGTTTATCACTTTACTATTTTACATTTCACATACGCATTTATTGATTTATCGGTATACTCTACATATTTACTATATTTCGGTAAATAGATGTTTGCTTATCGGTAATCATACAGAAGGAAGGTTTACAAAGAAATCCAACAAGTAGTAAAATGTTATAAGTATTTCAAGGCATTCATCTTGTAGGACTAGAGATAACTAGAGGCATGATCTATGGTTATAAGTTTAAAGGGTTGATTTAAGGATTAATTTTTAAGTCCAATGATTCACCCCCCCCCCNTATTCCCCCCCCCCCCCCCCCTCTTAGTTATTACTAACAATTGGTATCAGAGCTTGTGTGCTTAGAAAGAAAGGTTTCAAGACCTAATTCAAAGACCACAAGATGAACAGACGAGATGTACCCAAGCTAAACAAAGATAATTTTGCTTCATGGTAGAGCAGAATAAGACTCCACTTATCAGGTATTGGTAACGATGTTACTCAATACTTAGATACTGAATATGTGTTGCCCACAGGAGCACCAATGGTTGAAAAAATGAGAAAGAAGCATGAGCACAATGGCATGATGATAGAACTTGATTCCTCACTCTCCGATGCTGAATTTGAAGATGTCAAAACCTACAAAACTGCAAAGCAGATGTGGGACAAATTGAAGCTTGTACATGGTGGTGACAAGAATTTTTTGAGAGCCAAGGCAAAAATCCTTAGAGGAAAGTTTGATGATCTCAAAATGAAAGAATGTGAAAACATCAATCAGTTCAACACAAGAATCAAAGAGGTAGTCAATGCTATATAATGAGTTGGAGGTGTACTAGAAGAAGATACAGTGGTAAGTAAAATTCTAAGAACCTTACTGCCTACTTATGTTGTTAGAGTATCTGCCATTCAAGAAATGAGAGCAGTAGCAAATAGAAATTTTACTCTAGACAATTTGATTGGAAGACTAATTTCATTTGAGATGATTAACTTTGATAATAGTGTCTTACCAAATATAGAGTCTGCATTCAAAACTTCTATGAGAATAAGTAAATCAAGTCATAAAAACACTATAAGAAAAGATAGTTATAGTGAAAGTGAAGAAGATGATCTTGATGAAATTGAAGCACTTATAGCTAGAAGAATGCATAGAGGCAAAGGTAAATACAAAGCTAAATTACCACTTGTTTGTTTTAATTGCAAAGATATTGGACACTTTTCTGCAAGATGTACTAACAGAAGAAAAGATGACAAAAGTAATGACGGATCATTTGAGAAGAAGTCTGACAGAGGTGATTACAGAAGCTATTGACAATCAGAAAGAAGAGATACCCGAGACTATAAGGACAAAGGAAAGAAGGCCAATTACCTAGAAAAATACAAAGATGATGACACTAACATCAAATCTGATGAAGACATTGAGATGGTTTTTGTAGCAATGAAAGATGATTCAGATGATGATGAAGAAAGGTATGTAGAAACAACTCTCATATCTAAAGTTAGTAAAAATGATGTTTGGATCATAGATAGTGGCTGCACTCACCATATGACCGATGATAAGAAAAATTTTGAGACTTTTGAATACTACAAAGGTGGTTCAGTAAGAATAGGTAATGATACACCTTGTCTAGTTGAAGGTAGAGGAACAATAATGTTGAATAACCAGAGAAAATGTGAAAAAATTTATTGGGTAAATGGATTGAATTATAATCTATTGAGTGTTTCTTAGTTGAAAAATTCAAGTCACAAAGTAGCATTTGAAAATAAGAAGGCAAAGATCTTCAATAAATCAGGAAATATGATTGGTACCAGTGAGCAGACAAAAGGTAACTTATTCTATCTGAATGATACTGGCACCACTTGTTTAATTGCTACAAACAAAGACATATGGTTGTGGCACAAAATATTGTGTCATGTGAATTTTGACAACATGATAAAGATTAGCAAAAAGAGAAATGTCAGAGGCTTACCGACGATGACCAAGCCTGACAACATCATGTGTAAGAATTGTCAAAAAGG
>MU227713.1:4926962-4947642 GCA_018584345.1 Thuja plicata | reverse complement strand
GCTCTTACATATTCATTTATGAGTCTCCAAATTCATAAATGAACCTTGTCCCCCCTCTCTCTCTCCCATTCTTCTATAAATAGAAGCCTATTTTGAGAGCAAATAAGCCTTCACCTTAGATAAAAAACACATTGTTATGCTGTTGGATTACTCTTAGAATTATATTGCACTTCTTATTCCATGCTTTTTCATTGTTAAATATTCACATGCTAGAGCTAGAATACTTGTTTTTCATGTCCTTTAGCTTGTTTTTAACTAAAAATCCTTCATGCTAGGTTGTATTCGTCACTAATTTGTAGCATATTCTGAGGGTTGATATGTTACTAATTACACTCCTCCTAGTTAGCAGGCAATAAGTCGATATTAATGGTTTTGCATGTTTTATCTAACCTTTCAACCTAATTCAATGACTTATTGAGTGTTTGTGTTGTTTTCAATAGGTACCCATTTACACACACACACCATGTACTAGCTTGAGTTTGTCCCACATTTTCTTTGCAAAGGTGCATGGTTTCACATCTTCATATTCAGCATTGGTTAGTGAAGAAGAAATTTCTATCATCATAGAATTGTGTTCATGTTTCTCTCTCAATTGATCAATAGTCAGAGTTCCAGTAGGTACACCATATTCAGTATTCAAGTGTTGTGTAACATCATTTCCAATACCAGATAGATGAAGTCTTATCTTTATTTTCCATGAATCAAAGTTGTCCTTGTTCAACTTAGGCACATCCCTTTTACTCATCTTGTGATCTTTAGCTTAAGTCCCTTTAAACTTTTCTTCCAAGCACCAAATATCTGATACCAATTTTTAGAATAACTGAGAGGGGGGGTGAATTAGTGGCTTTAACAAATTTTCCAAAAGATCCAACCAAAAATGTATCTCTCAAATATAATACCCATAGTTATCTTAGAGTCCCAATTTCATCAAGATGTATGCCATAAATAATCTTAACAAATATAAACTGCTTGGTGAGATATACTGTTTATTTTTTCTAGACTTTACCGAGTAGAAGCAAATAAACTTAGTGTTAACTGACCAATCCAGTTTCAATATTGTGTAAAACATAATATCAATGTAATGAAACATATAAAAATTTGACACATAGATTTTAATGTGGAAACCCAATATGGGAAAACCCACCTGGGATCGGTGAAGAGCCAACCTTGTTAAAGGTTACAATACACATTGTTAAGTGCGACCTTGTTAGAGGATTTAAAACCAATAGTTTGTCTTTTGACCTAGCACTCACTATGCTGTCAACATGAAAACCTTTTGATACTCTTTAGTATCTCAATACAATAAGGACTGTTAAATCCCACTCGGTTAAGAGATTTTTTGAATCAATGGCTAAATTGAAATAGTAAATGATTTGTTCAAAATACAACTTTGATTTGCAAATATTTAGATCTATTGTTAGTCTAATAATACCTCTCTGATTATTGTATACTTCATTTCCTTTTCTCACTTTAATTATTCTTCTTTGTGAATTCTCTATCCTCTATTGCTCGGTGTTTGCAGAATTCCTTGGCTCTGTTCTTCAACTTGATCAGATCTGCATGAAGAATTATATCTTCACACAAAATATACTCAGCATTCCTCTTTTTGATAATGAATTACTTGTCTCTTTATATAGACATGAGTAGCCACTCAATCTCCTTGTTTTTATCATGGATCTCTCCTTGATCCATAAAACTCACCATGATTTTCTTTATCCCATAAAGCTCTCCTTTAGTTTTAGTCCATAAATCTTTCCTTGATAACTTTAAATAAAACGTGCTTTTATTCTTCTTTCTTGCTTTTGTTTAACTGATCATTGATAATAAAACAATCAATCAATCCCTAAATTATCATACTTCAGTTATGCTCGGTCATACTTCAGTTATACTTGGTCATTAACTCTTGCTCGGTAACACTTGCTCAGTTACTACTCTGCTCAGTATACACTGTAAACTTCTTGGTGTTTACTGTCACTCAGTGTATACAAATTTTTTATGTTTTACCAAATGCATAAATTTTGTCTCTTCAAATCTTGGATATGAAAATATGTGTGTATCGTTGGAAAATGGAAGCACTTAAATTTAAGACTGGTTTAGCCCTCTGAGTAAGTGGTTTAGGGTCATGTCAAGCACCTTGTATGGGTCTTTGACTTGAATCTGACTTTTCCCCTGTTCTTCCCTATTTTCCACTTCTCTCTAGACTGTTTCTGGCATCTTACCCTTTGATTCTAAGATTCTTGACCTTCTCAGTCAAGGTCAACCTCAACCCTGACCTAGGTCAAGGTCGACCTCAACCTTGACCCAGGGTCCAAATTTTAGGATCCCAAAATTTCAGGATGTCGGGCTTCAGAAAGATTTAATTCCCGCTTCTGGGTCGGCTGTTTCGATCTTCTAGGAAGTGACTCTTGAAATTATATTTAATATAGGTCCAATTCTAGGGTTATAGGTCTAATTGGAATTTAATTATCCTATGTAGGCCTCTCTATAATATTGTGCCCTAGATTGGTATATAAGGAAGCCTTCTCCTTTCATTTTCTCTACTCAAGCATGAAAGCATAAAATACATACACATGAAAGAAGATGATCACCTATGCACATGAAGGATAATATATTGAAGCAATCATCTACTCTCAAGAGTTCAAGTAACTTCAAGCATTCAATTCATCAAGGAGATTCATTGGTAGCCATTGAAGGATTAAAGCTCTATGGAGCCCTCTTGTCGAAGATTTCTCCATCCACATCCATGCAAGCCTCCTCCTATTCCAAGATCCATTCAAGATTGGTGTTGAAGATCTAAGATAAATTGATTTGAGACATCCTACATCCTACATTCTATCTTCTACATCCATTTGGTGCATACATACTTGTGGATTCAAGGATTTGAATTCTCCACAAGGGTTTCTATACAAGCAAGGTGAATTCATTTATTTTCTTTGTTTACTTGTGCAATTTAAACTATATTCTATGATTAATTACAAAAATGGGGTTTGACCAAGGCAAAACCCTCTCCCCCAATGAAAAAAACCTTTTTCTTGCAAGTACAGGTACATGACAGTGAATTTCATATCAGATTTGGATACCCTTTTCGGCCAACTTTCAGGATCCACGAATAGAATTTCCATCGGAGTTGTGCAGGTTGAGGTCAACATTTTGGGGTACAATTGCACCCCCGCAAAAAGGTCAAGGTCAACCTGACTCAGAAAAGGAAAATATTTCTGGTATTTGTCTGTCATCACCCAGCTGCTCAAAAACTACAAGCCCTTCAGATTTGAGCCTCTCGATCCATCTTTTACCAATCTTCCCAAAGTGTTTATCTTCTTGCAACTTGGCTATGATGGCTTGATTCTCTATAGCATTGGGGTTGAAAGTGGTTTGGGCACTAGGAATGCTTGCAACTGGAGTAACTAACTACATGATAAAGTTAGTTAGTTCAGCAACTTCTACTTTAAGTTGGACTTTAGCAGTCTTGAGCTCCTCAAGCTCTTCTTCAATTACAATATTAGTGGATTTCCACCAATCCACCTTGGTATCATGATGAGCCAATCCCATATCAAATGACTATATCTCAAAATTGGAGGTGGTTAAATCCTCAATCCTGCCTTCTTTTGTGGGCTTTGCTACGTCCATGGTGAAGTGTCTTGTTTCTGGATCTCGGCCTAATGTAGACAGTGCCTTTGTTTTCTTCACCCTGCTCACAGTGGTAGTAGATTTTAAGGCCCATGAAAGAGTATCCTTGCTGGGAGCTCCTTCTTCTATCCTCTTCCTCTTGTGTTCTAGAGTGTTCTCTATCCAAGACTCCGCAATAGTAACTTTGGTGGCTGAGACCAATTCTTCTATGAAAAACTTCCTGATGACCAGAGGAGTAGATTTAGGCCTAGAAGCAAATGGATTTACTGAGGTAGGAGAGGAGGAAACTAATTTAGTGACTTGAGAAACTTTATGTTGCTTTCCAACCTCTTCATCTAATTTTGTGGCTGCATGGCTAGAACTATCGTAACCCACTTCTACTATAACAGGGGACCCTCACCTTCGAGTATCTTGAATCGAGGTGTCACCTTGTGTACCCAAAGTTCTAGTTTTAACTGGTTTCTCTATTTCTGCACTTTTCACATGCTCAGCCATAGACTTGGTCAGGTCTATAGAAATCACTTCTTCTATGGAATCAATGACGAGAGGCGAGCCATCTCTGCATGTCTTCTCCAATGGAATCATCTTTCTTCAAGAGGCTCATCACCTTCGCCTACTAGTTGAACTAGATCTTTAGCTATGGTTGGGATAGTCACTGAGGATGATGCAAGAGTACTCCTAGTTACTCTTGCAAGATTTTATTGAGAAGGAGGCTTCCTTTCTGACCTCTTCCTTCTGCACGCCGTCCATTGGAGCCATTTCTCTATCCTTTTGTAGATCCCACCCATCAAGGTCTGCAAGTCATCAATGGCTTGACCTAGCATGGGTTCAGACCTTATAGGGAGGGGCTTAATCTTCCCTGGGTATGTATCATCATACATATGTTGGCCATCATCTTCTATGCCTTCAACTACAATCTTAACTTTGAACCTTTTGATTTGTTCAATAGTTAATCTTGCATAGAATATATCTATGCTTTCTAGATCATCTTTGCAGTTGGCCCAATAGTATTCTATGTCATCGAGGTGATGAATGGTGTGACCCATTTGCAATTAATCTTGGGAATAGTTCACAGGATCATACTGGGGCCTCAAGACATCGTATGTTTCCAATTGAAACTTCTTTGAGAATGCTTTCAAAACATTCTTTGCATCAAACCGAGATGCACAACTATAGGCTCCAATAGTCATTGGGAAATCATATCCTTTCTTCCTGGCACCTACACAGATTAGGTTCACTTGGACTGCTTGTCTCATCACCTCAACCAGGATGATCATGTCATCGGGATACTTGGGAAGCTTCAAGGGGAAATCATCAAATCCAGCAAGACCGATATAAGAGAAATTTGCAAATTGGATAAAATAAGCTCCAAATTGGCTAATAAATGCCATGGATTCTGGAGAAAATATCCTTTCTGGAAAACATTGTAACTCCCTACATAGTCTCATTATGAATTCATCATTAACTTTGAGATACTCAGTATAACTATTATGTAATTGCAAATAGGGGAAGAATTTGTAACTCTTAACATCCTCCGAGAATTCTTCTATCCTAGGAAGTCCTGGCCAAATTTGAATTGTAGGTAAGATATATAATAAAACTGAGGACATATAGAACTCATTCTAATGTTTATCTCTTTTTAGGGCATTTGAAATATTTTCACTTACCATGTGAACCCAATCAATGAAATTATGCTGGGCGCAAATCACCTAAACTAGGAAGAAATGGTGCTCAACGAAATTAAGTGCATCGCTCTCATCTTTGATCCTATGAAGCAATACTAGGATGTCTACAATTTCTAGCTTCGGGTTTGTGTCATATTGTGTTTTAGGAAACTTTCCCTTGGCGCTCCTCAACTCTTGGAACCATTTTTCATTATTTCCTTCTTCCACACAGTCTTCTTGGCTCCATACTCAGTAACCGCCTAGTTGTATGTCATCTCCAAGTATTTAGCTTGCTCTAGAATACAAAGGGAGTTCTGAATGGAGTCTCGATCAATAGAGAGTACCACCATGTCATCGGGCAAAAGAATTTTCTTGGTGTTCAGATTATAGTGGGCTGTGCATTCTCGAACAAGCTCTGGAGCTTGAATCGCAATAGGAAAGATGGCGGCTTCGACTAATCCAGTCTCCTTCAGTTTCTCGGTAATGGGATGTATTCTTTTTGCATTCAATTTTTTATGAAAGCACTGCATGTCGAAGAACCTCAGAGAAGTATCCGTGATTTTGTACCATTCGGAAGAGATACCATTCATCCCATCAAATCCCATAAATCTGGTGGCCATGCTTTGATTGATTTGAATCGAGAACTAGGAATCTATCTCAGGAATATGAAAGCAAGGAAAAACTATCACTAGGGGTTTCAATTTAGACAATTTGACAAACAAATGGTAATTCTTGTTCGCAATACTTCACTGAATTTATAACTCCCAAATTTTTACCGTTAACGATCGACTTCCCGAGCCACATGAGTGAAAAAACTTAAGCATTTATGAAAAAGTTTGTTATGAAGTAAAATAGTTTTATTGGAATTAATTACTTTACCTCTACACGCCATTAAGAAACATCTTTTCACTTTAGATAAGTATAACGGTAACTTTCTAGAGACAGCGGATAATTACTTTTTCGCTTCCCTTTAGGAAGAGAAATGTTTTTGGAGCACTCCCTACCCAGAAATCCACCAAGGAGGAATTTTAACTTGTTACAATGCTAAAATGACATATGATGATTTTATCTGCTTTCTTTATGCCTTAAGTCTCCTCACATGTTGATTTTTCTTCATAAATCTCGCGTATAACAATCTGGCAGAAAATGCATCCTATGAGTCAAAACCCGCCTATTGGAGTAGAGGAGATGCTACTTTCTACTTTTCTGCCGATAAGCTTTGATCTCAGATTCTTCATCACTTGATCCTTCTTCTGGCCCGCAAGGATTCATTTTGAGTGCAATAGTATTTCTAGACCCAAATTATCTATTTTCAACTTCCATTGACCGCTAAGACTTTTGAAATTTTCATCTACGGAAAACGCACTCTATAGGTGGTTATCTGCCAGGGAGAAACCCATAACCAATTTTTTGTCGATGAGACAAAATGAAGTATCAAAGCTAAATATTCCAAAATCACATAAAATCAATGTTAGAAACCTCCGAATCATGACCTTTATCAGATTTGGGAGCTTAACCTACTCAATATGACATGATCTCAGATAAAAACCCTGGCTTACAAATGGAAAGGTGATTTGGGAAAATTCGATAAAGGTTTCCTTAGCCTAAAGGGAAAAACTAGACTTAGACTCAAGACTTGCACAATGTTTTCAAGACAATTACTACACACTAAACATCCATTTTTCTCTAAAGCTATGCAAAACAAAAATGGGGTAACAGTTGGCTCTCTCTGGGGACTTGGACATTCACATGTCCAAGCAAGGAACTCAAATCTTCAGTTTCACACAGGTCAATAAAAAGGAGGCTCAAAACAAAACTAAGGCAAAACACGGAAAGAAAATAAGGAAAGGAAACCTAACTAAGGAAAACAAAAAAAAGGAACTAAACGTAACTATTGTAAAATACAGGGGTTACCTATTTTAGATTCAGATCTGGTACAACTTCAAGTCCTGACCATTATATGTCAGGGGAAGTGCTTCGCCATCTGGATAAGTCAACTTAAAAGAATTCTTCTCAAACGCCTGATGGATATTGAAAGGCCCTTTCCACAGTGTCTCAAATTTTCCATGCATACGTTTAGGTGCCCTGCCTTTGTCCCATAGCAGCATGATATCTCCTTCCATAGATTTCTGAGGTCTACTCTTTTTATCAAATGAATTCTTCACACGCATTTGATGTTGTGTGATGTGATCTACCATTTTCTCCATTTCCTCTTCAAGATTGTTTAATTATAGGATTCTCTTTTCTAAACCATCTTCATATATACCATCTTCTATCGTTGTCCTCAATTTGCAAGTTTCCAATTCCAACGGTAATGGAAGACTGGCTTCAATTCCATATACAAGTTCAAAGGGGGAAACACCAATAACTCTTTTGGGGGTCACCCTATCTTCCCAGAGTGCTTCATGGATTTTCTTATGCCAGGTTCTCTGATTATTTGCTACGAGCTTCTTCATAATGTCTACCAAGTTCTTTTTACTGGATTCAGCATGACCATTTCCTTGTAGGAAATAGTCGGATGAATGACTGATCATAATGCCATACTTAAAACAAAATTCAATAATTTCCCAAGAAGAAAAATATGTGTCATTATCCATTACTAACTTGATAGGTACACCAAACCTTACTAGGATGTTTTCTTCAATAAACTCACATACTACTTCAGAGGTAGTTCTCATAGTTGCTTTCACCTCCACCCATTTTGTGAAGTAGTCTGTTGCAGTGATTATATAGGTGTGACCCGTGCTAGATGTGGGGTTTATAGGGCCAATAAAAACAAGACCCCACTGCTAAAAGGGACCTTCAATGATCACTGGTGTAAGGGGAAGAGCTGCTAGCTGTGGCTTTCCAGTAAACATTTTGCACTTCTCACATCTTGCTACCCAATGATATGCATCCTTAAACATTACCAACCAATAATAGCATTGTCTCAATATTTTGAACATAGTAACCAATGAAGAGAAGTGTCCCCCACAAGCTTCATCATGGAACACCTTCAACAATTTCTCTTATTTTTGTTTGTCTACACACAGGAGGAAAGTCTCATCTATCGACCTCTTATACAACCTGTCCTCCCAAATAACATATTTAGAGACTTTCAGCTTTAAATCTCTCCTTTTCTTCGGATTCAACCCTTTTGGGAACTCGCCATACACCAGAAAATATACAATATTTTTGAACCAGGGGTCTTGCATGCTCACTGCCTAAACCAATTGTGTCGCTTTGGGATCTTCATCCACTTGATATTTTGCTATTGCTTTGCACAGTGCATTTCCTCTGACCAACTTAGTGGGTTTAATTTATATGTCATATTCTTGTGTCTTAGCCACCCATGCTCCTCTGTTATTACATCCCACATCTTGTTGATTCAATACACTTTTTAGTGCAGTACCAGGCACATATACAAGGGAGTGAGAGTGAAAAATATAGAATCTAAAATTCTTTAAAGCCTTTACTACTGCGAAAGCATGTTTCTCAGTCTGAGAGTATTTCAACTCATGATCTTTCAAAGGTGTGCTCATAAAGGCCATAGGGGCTTGAACCCCTTCTTTGTTTTCTTGCAAGAGAATAGCTGACAAAGTATGCTCAGAGGAGTAACAATAAATTATGAAATCTTCCTTGTAATTTGGGTGACACAATACTGGGGCATTGGCTATGGCGTTCTTAATATTTTTGAAGGCTTGTTTTCCAAGTTCATTCCACTTAAAATTCACATTCCCTTTCATCATATCCACTATACATTTAGTAATTTCTAAAAAATCTGGGACAAACCTTCTGATAAAATTTACCTGACCAAAAAATTATTTTAATCCAGTTTTATTTATAGGTAAGCTCAGTTGTTGGATTTCTCTAACCCTCTCTGGATCAATTCTTATACCTTCTTGAGAAATGATGTGTCCCAATAATTTCCCTTCAGTCACACAGAAGACTGACTTCTTGGGATTTAAAGAAATCATGTCTTCTCTACACCTTTGCAACACTCTCCTCAAATCCTTTATGTGATCTACTCTTTTTCTAGAAAATATTGTAAGATCATCTAGATACATACCAATTATTTTACTTTTCATATCACTAAAGGAAATATCCCTGCCTCTCTGAAAGGTAGCTCCAGTGTTGATCAACCCAAATGGAATTCTATGATAAGCGAAAGTGCCCCATGGAGTAGTGAATGTTGTCTTGTGTTGATCTACTTTTTCCACCTCGATCTAGTTGTACCCTGAGAAACTGTCTAAGATGGACATCATCTCAGCTCCAGCCATAGTCTCCAATAGGTGGTCCATGTTGGGAAGAGCATAATTATCTTTCAAGGAAGATTGATTAAGGTTCCTAAAGTCTACGTAGATTCTTATTTCCCTATTTTTCTTTCTCATTGGCACTATATTTGCTACCCAGGTTGAATGATGGATAGGATATATGATCTTAGCCTTAAGCATTTTATCAACTTCCCTGAATATTGCATCAGCGACCTTGGGATTATAATTCCTTTGTTTTTTCCTAAATGGAACAGTGTCGGGCTTTAGGGGAATTTGATGTTTGAATTTTCCATCCATGAAGCTTTTTAAATCTTCATAACTCCATGTGAAGACATCTTGGTATTCTAGGAAGATTTTTCTGGCTTCTTCACTTTCTTCCTCAGTATATCATTTTCCAATGTTAATCATCTTAGGTTCTTTCTCACTCCCAATGTTTATTCCTTCATATTCACCAGTTGAAGGACCCCTCTCAATCCTCTTCTTTTTAACAAAGGTATCATGCCTATTGAAAAAATTTTCGAGTGTAACCAAATGAGGAGGGATAATATTACCTTGCAATTGGATGATACCTGACTTATCTTTCTTCTGATTGTCACGACAATCTCCTTTATGACTACCAGGAGCATTCTTATGAAAGTTACCACCACTCTCTAAAAAGAGAAGGAGATTTTGGTCATCTTCAAACACCTGCTTATCTTCCACATTGTCAGGTACAGACGGTCTATACACCACTTTTATTTTATATTTCTTATCTTTGAAATCTAGATGAGGGAGGATAAATGAGGCTGATACTGCTAAGGAGTCTGCCTTAGAATTCAACTCTCTTGGCACAGATTCGATAAAGAATGTGTCTAAGGATTCAATTTTGTCCAATACCCTGTTCCTGTAGTTTTTTAATCTATGATTCTTCACAGAGTATTTATTTTTAACTTGGTGCACAATTAACTCGGCATCACCTCGAGCTCTTAGGATTTTCACACCTCTCTTTTGCAGCAATAATTCCTAGAAGTAGGGCCTCATACTCCGCTATGTTATTTGGTGTTCCCAAATTCCAATTTGTAAGCCATGGGCTCACATTCCCCATCTGGTGATATTAAGACTACACTTGCACTAGATCCTGATGATGCACAGCTACCATCGAACTCAAGAGTCCAAATTTGTGGTGACATTTCTTCAGCGGGAGGCTTATTTTTTCCTTCTCTAGGTTCAGCTTCCTCATCATGATTATCTATGAATAACATGTAGTTTCCAAATTCTAATTCTTGGTATAGAATTTGGGCTTTAGGGTCATTAGATTTTAGTACTGTGAACTTTTCTTTCTCTTCAGGAACCAATTTTATCTTTTTGCTACCTACTGGGATCAAAGCTTGAGACCAATCCAGCTTTATTTCTCCTCCTAGATCCCTACAAAAACTCCTGCTTAACAACAAACCATTACTAGCAGGTATATCAGCAACCAATATAGTTAACAACATTTTCTTCTCGGGGTGTGTTGTTAAAGCCACTTGGGCATCTTTGATTTACCCAATCAAAGGGACCTCCTAAGCATCCATGGAGTAGCATCTACCATGGGCCTTAGTGAGAGTGAGACCTAAATCCTTAACTATAGTTGAAGGCATCACATTGTTTGAGGCACCAGAGTCTATTATGCAGTTACTCAACTTGCAACCATTTATAAACAACAACACATAGAAAGGGTCAGGCTTTCACCCCGGGGAAGTAACCAAGATAGATGACTCTCCTTGCTCAAATAGACCTGTCAAAATAGACTCTTCTTCTACTAAATCTATGACATTTTGATTTCAATCCTAAGTTCCCCCTTTTCAAAAGTCTACTAATTTTTGAAACTCTATAAGATTAGACTTAAGATAGTCTATGGGAGAAATCTGAATTCTCGAATCTTTACAAAATTGAATAATGTCAAAAGAGTTTTTTTCCTTACCTAGTTGCAAAAATCTTACTCCTTGGTTGGCATCTTTAGAGCAAGAAGTGGACGCCTTGTTACCTCTTGGTGGAGGTGTGGAAACAGGGGCTTTATCTTTCTGGTTATAGGTTAATACTGCATAAGATGTTCCATCTATAGTAGCATAACATGCCGCATCTCATTCTAAATCTGATACGTACTCAAAAAATAAGTTTTCAGAGTCGCCATGTAAGCACGAATCAAATTCAGCTCCAGATACTCCAACATTCCATTCATCTGTTTGATGCATCTTCCAGGCACGAGCTACATCAAGGCAGCTTTCTCCATCATGATTTGTTGTTAGGTGAAAAGCACACATGTTTAACCTTTTGGGAGGAGCTTCTATGGCTAGCCTTTGTTGAGGAGCAGTCAATTGTAATTTTTTTCTGTCAGTATTCCTCATATCACCATTTCTTCTAGGCTGATCTTGAAAATTCCACTGGTAAGGATTGTTAAACCTTGGAAGTTGTCTTTTGAAAGCAATGAACTCATTGGATAATTTATGGATCATCTCATCTGATGACGTGGTATTTCTAGTACTAGACCGGGCTTGTATCTCTCGTTTCCACTTCCCTGCTGAGATCATGTGGTCTTCTAGCTCTACAGAAGTCCTCTGGGCAAGATCCAAATTGGCTGGATTTGTCCTTCTTAAATCATAGCTAATATCAGGTGGCATAGCACTTATGAAAAATGTTTTCAAATTACCTGCAATAGGTTGATTTGCTGCTGGGATACGTTTAACTAGCTTGTTAAATTTAGAAATAAAATCTCTCATGTTTATAGAAGGCTCTTTTTTAATAAAATTTAATTGTGTTAACAGAGCATGCTCATCTTCGGCAATTTTAAACCTTCTTTAGAAAGCCATTCTCATGGAAGCCCAATCTGTAATAGAAGAGATAGGCAAATGATGAAACCAATTTGCTGCATCCTCAATAAGGGTCTCAACAAATAATCTGACTGTAACATCCTCCTCTCATACTACTAATATATTAATGGCTGCAAAGAAAGAAACAGTGTGTTCATCTGTTGATACTTTCCCATCTCCAGAGAATTTGGGAAAATTCTTCCTTGACCCTAAGGGAAGTGGGTTATATGTTACTAACTGTAGAGGACCAACTGCGGCAGCCCAAGGGACTGCCATAATTGCCTGAGGCAAATAAGGTGTTAGGTTTACAATAGGAGGTGCAACTACTCTGTGCAAGGTTAGTACTTGATAGGTGGTAGACAAAATAGATGATGGCTTGGGAGGCGAAGGAGGTCTACTTTTACTCTAAGTATTTCTGTTCTTTTGATGAGGTACTTCAAGTAGAGAAAAATCAATCCCTGCAAGTCTCTCAAAGACTGGGTCTATACCACCTTCTTTCCTTACACTTCTAAGAAATCCTTTAGACTCCAGGATTTCCACTAATTTGGTAATCTAGCTTCACGCTCTGCTTGGTGTTGTGCCCTTCTTAAATTCCTCCTTTGAATGGCTTGTTCAAGTGTTTCTACTTTCACTTCTTCTTGTTCAAGTACTCGAATATCATTTCTATAATGCTCAGTATTTCTTTTGTGTCTCCAAGAAAAAGTATTTAGTGAGGAAATGATATCCTCTTGATCGTCCTAGAATCCAAGGTTTGGCTAAAATACGGGAATCACATTTTCATGGGGAAGTACCATCTTTCCTCTTGATATTGCTTCTGGTCTAGCAACTATTCGTGTCCCCAGCAGAGTCGCCAAAAATTTATTGGTAAACAAATTGTTCTTTTTCAGTTCAACTCTAAAATGCCCAAATATTAAAGAAACAATCAAATACAACAGTTGGGAAATGTGACTGAATAACTAATTTCCCTCTAAATTTGAAGGTACAACTCCCTTAAGTGAGTAATCTTCAATGAATTTTGTTCTTTCCTAGTTTAATGGGGGTTTGTTCTTAACCTGAGAACAGAAGAGGTAATCCGAACTAGGCCTAGGCAGGAACTAGCTCAGGCAAATAGATTCAGCTTTCTATCTAGCCAATCTTAAGATTTTATAAATCATATAATATCCTAAAATTGGTAATGCAGGAGAAAATAATGAAGATGCAAATGCAAAACTGAAAGATCAATGATAACATAACAAAGATGAATCAATCTCTTTCATAATAACATTTCTCATAATCTATGGGTGACACCCAAATTTCCCCTCAATTAAATGTATCAGATCATAATATAGAACTTCAATTTAATCTTGAACTGTAAATCCAATTTAAAGAAACATTCAAATTGGTAGAAAGATAAATGCAATGGAATAGTTAAAACATTGGCATTCAGAAATGAACGAATATGAGTCAGCAAAAATGAAGTTCTTCACACCAAAATTTAGCCGACCCTTCTATTGATTTTCAAAATAGTACATATAAATCTTCAGAGTTTGACCGTTACAAAAAGGGGTAACCATAACGGTTCAACTTCCCTAACTAGAAATGATAAACAAACATTTATCCGTTACAAGCTCTATCAAAATTTTGTATAAGAGGGAATATATTTATGCTTTCATTTTCTTCCCCTTATCTAATTTCACCCTATAGGCGGTGATAGCTGTGATTATTGGGATAAGCTCTTCATGCCTATTGATATGGATGTATATCTGATGAGCCATCGAGAATGGTCTTTTGCTGGACTCTTAACCACATCTACCCAATCTTTTAGTTCTTCCATGGCTTTATAGATGCACCCACTCAACTGTTGGAGTTTTAGCACCTTATCCAAGTGAGAGGAAGACTATTCTACCAGCTTATCTACATAATCGGAGAAGGATTTATGCATGTTAGTCACTCCGATCATTTATTTTCCTTGACTACTTGTTTGTGACTCCGTGTGAAGACCCTGAAGGAGTTTAAAATCTCTATTCTATTCTTTTTTGATTTTGATGTATGTCTGTTGCAACCCTCCTTCGGCTTGGATGATCATCTTAGTCTTAAATTCTAGACTTTGAAGCCATTCAATTAAAGGCTCATCTCCTTTCTACAAGATCTTGGCCTTTATCACCTCTTTAGTCTTCATTTTGACTACTACATGCAACATTACTATGCATTCTTGACACTTCACTCTTTTCGATGTGAGAGTCTGCAAATTCTTATCAATGTTGTTTCTCTCCTCTTCCAACTTTAGGAGAGTATCACCCATCTGCTCAATAACTACAAGCCCTTCAGATTTAAGCCTCTCGATCTATCTTTTACTAATCTTCCCAAAGTGTCTGTCTTCTTGCAACTTGGCTATGATGGCTTGATTCTCTGCAGCATTAGGGTTGAAAGTGGTTTGGGAACTAGGAATGCTTGCAACGAGAGTAACTAACTGCTTGATAAAGTTAGTTAGTTCAGCGACTTCTTCTTTAAGTTGGACTTTAGCAGTCTTGAGCTCCTCAAGCTCTTCTCCAATTACAATATTAGTGGATTTCCACCAATCCACCTTGGTATCATGACGAGCCAATCCCATATCAAATGACTGTACCTCAAAATTGGAGGTGGTGCCTTCTTTTGTGGGCTTCGCTACCTCCATGGTGAAGTGCCATGTTTCTAGATCTCAACCTAATGTGGACAATATCTTTGTTTTATTCACCTTGCTCATGGTGGTACTAGATTGTAAGGCCCATGAAAGAGTATCCTTGATGGGAGCTCCTTCTTCTATCCTCTTCCTCTTGCATTCTAGAGTGTTCTCTATCCAAGACTCCGCAGTAGTAACTTTGGTGGCAGAGACCAATTCTTCTATGAACAACTTCCTGATGATCAGAGGACTAGATTTAGGTCTGGAAGCAAATGGATTTACTGAGGTAGGAGAGGAGGAAACTAATTTAGTGACTTGAGCAACTTTTTGTTGCTTTCCAACCTCTTCATCTAATTCTGTAGTTGTAGTCCTGGAACTATCCTCACCCACTTCTACCATAACAGGGGACCCTTGCCTTGGAGTATCTTGAATCGAGGTGTCACCTTGTGTACCCAAAGTTCTATCTTTAACTGGTTGCTCTATTTCTTCACTTTTCATAGGCTCAACCATAGACTTGATTGGTTCTATAGAAACCGCTTCTTCTATGGAATCAATGATGGGAGGCGAGCCATCTCCACATGTCTTCTCCAATGGAATCATATTTTCAGGAAGTTCATCACCTCTGCGTGCTATTTGAACTAGCTCTTTAGCTATGGTTAGGATAGTCATCGAGGATGATGCAGGAGTACTCATGGTTACTCTTGCAGGAGTTTATTGAGAAGGAGGCTTCTTTTTCGACCTCTTCCTTCTACTCGTCATCCATTGGAGCCATTTCTCTATCCTTTTGTAGATCCCGCCCATCAAGGTCTACAAGTCATCAATGGCTTGACCTAGCATGGGTTTAGAGCTTATAGGGGGGCCTTAATCTTCTCTAGGTATGTATCATCATACATATGCTGGCCATCATCTTCTACGCCTTCAACTACAATCTTAACTTTGAACCTTTTGATTTGTTCATCAGTTAATCTTTCATAGAATCTATCTCTACTTTCTAGATCATCTTTGCAGTTCGCCCAATAGTCTTCTATGTCATTGAGGTGATTAATGGTGCAACCCATTTGAAATTAATCTCGGGCATAGTTTACAGGATCATACTGGGGCCTCAGGACATCGTATGTTTCCAATTGAAACTTCTTTGAGAATGCTTTCAAAACATTCTTTGCATCATACCGAGACAAACAACTATAGGCTCCAATAGTCATTGGGAAATCATAGCCTTTCTTCCTGGCACCTGCACAGATCAGGTTCACTTGGATTGCTTGTCTCATCAGCTCAACCAGTACGATCATGTCATCGAGATACCTGGGCAGCTTCAAGGGGAAATCATCAAATCCTACAAGACGGATATATGATAAATTTGCAAATTGGATAAAATAAGCTCCAAATTGGCTGATAAATGCCATGGCTTCCGGAGAAAATATCCTTTCTGGGAAACCTTGTAACTCCATGCACAGTCTCATTTTGAATGTGTCATTAACTTTAAGATACTCAGTATAACAGTTATGAAATTGCAAACAGGGGAAGAATTCGTAACTCTTAACATCCTTCGGGAATTCTTCTAGCCTAGGAAGTCCTAGCCAAATTTAAATTGTAGGTAAGATATATACTAAAACTGAGGACATATAGAACTCATTCTGATGTTTAGCTCTATTTAGGGCATTTGAAAGATTTTCACTTACCATGTGAGCCCAATCAATAAAATTATGCTGGGAGAAAATCACCTAAAGTAGGAAGAAATGGTACTCAACGAAATTAAGTGCATCACTCTCACCTCTAATCCTATGAAGCAATACCAGGATGTCTACAATTTTTGGCTTCAGGTTCATTTTTTATAGTGTTTTAGGCAACTTTCCCTTGGTGCTCCTTGACTCTTGGAACCATGTTTTCATTATTTCCTTCTTCCACATAGTCTTCTTTTCTCCATACTTAGTAACCGCCCGGCTGTATGTCATCTCTGATTATTCATCTTTCTCTAGAATACGAAGGGAGTTCTGAATGGAGTCTTGATCAATAGAAAGTAGCACCATGTCATCGAGCAAAAGAATTTTCTTGGTGTCCAGATTATAGCAGGCTATGCATTCTCGAACAAGCTCTGGAGCTTGAATCACAACAGGAAAGTTGGCGGCTTCGACTAATCCACTCTCCTTCAGTTTCTTGGTAATGGGATGTATTCTTTATGCATTCAATTTTTTATGAAAGCTTTGCATGTCGAAGAACCTCAAAGAAGTATTCGTGATTTTGTGCCATTTGGAAAAGATACCATTCATCCCATTGAATCCCATAAATTTGGTGGCCATGCTTTGATTGATTTGAATCGGGAACCAAGAATCTATCTCAGGAATATGAAAGCAAGGAACAACTATTGCAAGGGGTTTCAATTCAGACAATTCAACAAATAGATGGTAATTCTTGTTCGCAATACTTCACTGAGTTTATAACTCTTGACTTTTTACCATTAACGACTGACTTCTCGTGCCACATGAGTGAAAAGACTTAAGCATTTATGAAAAAGTTTGTTATGAAGTAAAATGGCTTTATTTGAATTAATTACTTTACTTCTACGAGACGTTAAGAAACATCTTTTCACTTTAAATAAGTATAATGGTAACTTTCTAGAGACAACGGATAATTACTTTTCCGCTTCCCTTTGGGCGGAGAAATGTTTTTGGAGCACTCCCTACCCATAAATATGCCAAGGAGGAATTTTAATATGTTACAATGCTAAAATGATATATGACAGTTTTATCTTCTTTATTTATGCCTTAAGTCTCCTCACATGTTGATTTTTATTCATAAATCTCGCGTATAACAATCTGACTAAAAATGCATCCTACGAGTCAAAACCTGCCTGTTGGAGTAGTGGAGATGCTACTTTCCGCTTTTCCGCCGATAAGCTTTGATCTTGGATTCTTCATCACTTGATCCTTCTTCTGGCCTACAGGGATTCATTTTGAATGCAATAGTCTTTCTATCCCCAAATTATCTATTTTCAACTTCCACTGACCGCTGTGAATTTTGAAATTTTTATCTGCAGAAAATGCAGTCTGTAGGTGGTTATCCGCCAGGGAGAAGCCCGGAACCAATTTTCCGCTGATGAGACAAAATGAAGTATCAAAGCTAAAGATTCCAAAATCACATAAAATCAATGTTAGAAACCTTTGAATCATGACCTTTATTGGATTTGGGAGCTTAACCTACCCAATATGACATGATCTCGGATAGAAACCCTCGACTTACAAAGGGAAAGGCAATTTGGGAAAATATAAAAAAGGTTTCCTTATCCTAAAGTGAAAAACTAGACTTAGACTCAAGACTTGCACAATGTTTTCAAGACCATTACTACGCACTAAACATCCTTTTTATCTAAAGATATGCAAAACAAAAATGGGGCAATATGGATTTACTATAAATTTATTCTCATTGGTTAACACTGTAATTCTTCTCGTCGGTAATGCTTGTCGGGTTTATTTCTCGAGAATCACTGTGACTTAACTTTTGGTGATCTCTATCTGTCAGGTTCCACTAGTCTTCGATGTTTGTAGTAACCTAGTGAATGCTTTTATTTTATGCGTTACTGAAAGCATAATCTTTATCTCTATGATTCTTTGAAGTCTTTGACACTTTTATTATAACCAATTAGATTATATCAAGTTGACATCAATGACAATACAATCCATTAACTGATTTAATGTCTTGCATTATCTTCCTGCATTTCGGTGATCAACTTAACATCTTCAAACATTCAGTCAGTTACATGTCATCAATCTCTCCCTTTGGCATTGATGGAAACACACTACATTATTATACTATACTATTACTGTACAATATGAAATATAATAGTTTCTTCAATCTTTTCTATTGTAGCTATTACAAATGTCTGGTTCTCGGTAAGCTCAAAATAGCTTTCATTTGTTTCTTGCAGAGTGGGTTTCTTCAATCTTCAATCCCTTCATTGGATAGATGTAGCATCTTCTATCTCTGTTCTGATATGTGCTCTACCTTGACTATTCCTCTTCTTGATAATTTATTTTTCCTTTGACAGCAATCTCTCCCTTTGTATGAGCTCTCTTCCTTTGTTACTTCTCTTCCTTAGATGGATATTTCATATGTAATCAATCTCTCCCTTTGAATATTGATTAACTCTTCCTTTTGATTCTTAGGAACATCTCTTCATGGATAATGAATCTCTTCTAATCAATGAGATAATCTCACCTTTATGATAATGAATCTCTCTCCCTTATGATAATGAGATTCTCTCCCTTATGATAATGAGATAATCTCTCCCTTTTACAACAATGTTAAACAATTCTTCTTTTATATTTTATTTCATCCCTTTTTATATAATATATTCCTTGAATTTCCCTATCCATCAGCAATACAATGTCTCTAGTGTAGATTTGTACCTTGTTGTGTACATATGTATCTTTTGTTGTTCATCTCAGTGTGTGCATCAACATGAATGATCTTCTGATTGTGTGTAGACTGATGCAGCCTCCTAGTCAGCTTACTAACTGATAGATAAGGATTAGACCCCTAGTCTCTGTCTCAGGTACTCAAATGTATCTTTTGGTAATGGATTGGTGAATATATCAGCTAATTGTTCCTTTGATTAAACATATTCTAGTATCTATTGGAAAGTTGACTCCTAGAGGATGCATGACTTATTTTGTGTTGTCATCATGGCAACAAAGTCATATTAAGTTTCTGTCAAAGATAACTTAGAAGATAAAATGACTAAGTATGGAAACAGGGCAGACAGAGAGATACAGCGATCAACACATCAGCACACGTGCGAGACATCGAATCAAAGTATGCACATTCAGATATATGTTCTATGTGATGTCTACATACTAAGTCCAAACATGCATGGTACGGCATGATAGTATGGAGAAGTTACAGACAGATCAGTACACCAGCAGTCCAGAAGACAGCATGGAAGTCGACTAGTGTTTTGATCAGTGTGAATCATTTTGTTATGTAACGGCCAAGCGCCTTTGATTATATGTTTGTAATGATGTAATTAGTAGTGTTGTAAACACGCTTAATCTGACTTTCTCAAAAGTGTTGTTTATTATGTTTTAGGGCCGACCATAAGTCTTGTTTTGGGTCGTGTCTATTCGGGTATGAACATATAAGTATGTAATGTAAAGTTATGTTACAAGTGTCAAATAATATGTAAGAGAAAGATATAGAAGAGAAGTATGATGAAGTCAGTATGAGATAAAGCTCTTTAAGAGAGTAAGAGCATTCGCGCATACATGGAACTGATCAGACAGCAGTGTCATCATAGCAGTTCACTTTTGATATAGTGTATATCAATGATCAAAAGGTTGTAGCCTTCATCTTATTGGGTAGTGAGCCTAGGCACTGAGCCATATACATTTAACAGGGTTTTGTAAAAGACTCCTAACAGGGTCAGACCTTTAACCAGGTCATTGTACTTCCATTGTAAAGACTGCTTCTAACAAGGCAAAGGAACTTTAACAGGTTCACTATACTAGTACAATATTTGTGGGTACTAATTACCACAGGGGTTTTCCTCTGATCAAGGTTTCCTCGTAATCATATCATGTGTTATGAGTTCTTATGTTAAGCTTCATTAAATGTATGTTTTATTTATGTTTAAGTTGTTGAAAAGTAATAATAGACAAACAGTGATTCACCCCCCCC
>MU227713.1:4907776-4920215 GCA_018584345.1 Thuja plicata | reverse complement strand
GGACTGAGTGATATATATGTTTGCATCTTGTTGAAGAATCTGTAGACCAAGAAAGAATTTGATCTCCCCAAACATAGAGATTTCAAATTCTTTGCTCATTTCATTAGCAACGGACTTGCATAACATTTCATTTCCCCCAAAAATGATATCATCAACAAAAATTTCAGCAATCAGAATATTACCATCAGTATCTTCTTTTAAGTACAAATTGCTATTTTCACTTGTTTTTACAAAGCTAATGCTAATGAGATAGGAGTGAAGTCTTTCATACCAGGCTCTAGGTTCTTGTTTCAATCCATACAAGGCTTTATGTAGTCTACATACCATGTTTCCCTTTTCTGGATCAAAAGACCCTTCTGGTTGTTCAATGTATACCTCTTCTTCCAGTATTCCATTTAGGAATGCAGATTTGACATCCATCTAGTATACCTTGAATCCTTTGAATGCAGCATAAGAAAGTAAGATTCTAACTCCTTCTAGTCTAGCAATAGTTGCAAAGGTTTCTCCATAATCAATACCTTCTTCTTGTGCATACCCCTTGCATACTAACCCTACTTTTTTTCTTGTGACCTCTCCATTCTCATTCAACTTGTTTTTGAATATCCATTTGGTACCGATGACATTCTTGTCATCTGGTCTCGGTACTAGTGTCCATGTATTTTTCTTCTCAATCTATTC
Source organism: Thuja plicata (assembly GCA_018584345.1). Classification (NCBI taxonomy): domain Eukaryota; kingdom Viridiplantae; phylum Streptophyta; class Pinopsida; order Cupressales; family Cupressaceae; genus Thuja; species Thuja plicata. The sequence goes on along the minus strand of MU227713.1, from coordinate 4,919,537 downwards.
TATTTCTTCATTCATAGCACTAACCCATTCTTCATTTTCAAGTGTGGTATTAATAGATTTAGGCTCAAAATCACAAAGCAAACATCTAGTGTTTAGTGACTTACTTCTTGTTCTCATTCTAGCCTTCTTGTCTTCTATGATTTGATTATGTGGATGATGTCTTCTGACATACTTGGAAAGTTTTGGTTTAGCTCTTTTTTAGTCATTCTGATCATCTTCTTGACCTTCGTTCTGATCTCCATCGCTCGGAACATCATTTTCTTGATTTTTGGTAATTGCAGCATGATGCTCAGGTTCAATGTTTTGTTGCTCGGGAGTGATACACTGTTGCTTAGGTAGAGTGACAGGTTCTGTATAAACAAACCTATTGTAGTCGTCAAGATCTTTTATGCTTTCCTTATCATTCTTTTCTACAAATTCATCTATTTTCACATTTGCACTTTCAATGATTTTGTTAAATGACTTGTTAAGACATTTATAAGCCTTTCTTTTGGTTGAATACCCTAGAAAGATACCTTCTTCACTTTTGGAGTCAATTTTTCCATTTCTATCATCTTTCAATAAAGAACATTGACTGCCAAAGATTCTGAAGTAACTTACATTGGGTGTGTGACCATACCAAAGCTCATAGGGTGTCTTCTCTGTGTCCTTATTCAATTGTGCTATGTTTAACGTGTAGACAGCAGTACTGACAACTTCCCTCCAGAAATTTTGAGTGATGCTCTTCTCAATCATCAATGTTCTTGCACAGTCAACAATTGATATGTTTCTCCTTTCAACAATTCCATTTTTTTGTGGTGTTCTCAGTGTGGAAACTTGTCTTTTAATTCCATTCTCATTGCAATAGTTAGTGAATTCATCTAAAATAAATTCCCCTCCTCTATCTTACCTGAATCATTTCAGTTTCTTTTCACTTTGTTTTCTACCATATCCTTATACCATTTAAACATCTTGAATGCTTCTGATTTATCTTTTAAGAACATAATTGTCATCATTCTAGAATAATCATCAACAAAGAGAATAAAATACCTATCTCCATAGTAACTCTTTGTTCTCATGGGTCCACATAGATCTGTATGGACTAATTCTAGAATTGCATTAGATGTATCGATTTTACTCTTGAAACTAGACTTTGTCATCTTACCTTTTTGACAGTTCTTGCACATGATATGCTCAGGCTTTGTCATGCTCAGCAAGCCTTTGACATTCCTTTTATTGATTATCTCTATCATGTTGTCAAAAATCACATGACACAATATTTTGCGCCATAACCATATGTCTTCATTTCTAGCCATTAAACAAGTGGTGTTAGTGTCATCAAGATAGAAAATGTTACCTTTTGTCTGATCACCAGTTCCGATCAACCTTCTTGATTCATTAAAGATCTTTGCCTTCTTATTCTCAAATGTAAGTCAGTGACCTATATTGTTTAGATGTGAAACACTTAACAAATTATAATTCAGTCCCTTTACCCAGTAAGCATTTTCACATTTGATCAGGTTATTCAACATTATAGTTCCTTTACCTTCAACTGGACAAGGTGTATCATTACTCATTCTTACTGAACCACCATTATAGTATTCAAAAGTCTCAAAATTTTGTTTATCACCTATCATATGGTGAGTGCAGCCACTATCTATGATCCAAACATCATTCTTACTAACCTTAGATATGAGTGCAGTTTCTACATACCTTTCTTCTTCGTCTGAATCATCCTTCATGGCTACAAATACCATCTCAATGTCTTCTTCTGATTCGGTGTCATTTTCATCAACTTTGTTCTCAGCTAGGTAAAAAGCTTTCTTCCCTTTGTCCTTGTAGTCTCGGGTATCTCTTTTTTCAGATTGTCGGTTGCTTTGATAATCTATATTATCACCTCTATCAAACTTCTTCTCATATGATATGTCATTACTTCTTTCATCTTTTCTTATGTTTGGACATCTTGCAGCAAAGTGTTCAACCTATTTACAATTGAAACATACAAGTGGTAATTTACCTTTGTATCTATCTTTGCCTCTCTGCAATCTTCTTACCATTAGTGCTTCAATCTCATCAAGTCCTTGATCCTCATTATCACTTTCACTATCATTTCTAATAGCATTTCTATGACTTGAATTACTTATTTTCAAAGAAGATTTGAATAAAGATTCTATAGATGGTAAGACACTATTATCAAAGTTATTCATCTCAAATGAAATCAGTCTACCAATCAAACTATCTAAAGTAACTATATTATTTGTAACTGCTCTCATTTCTTGAATACTAGAAACTCTAATAGCATATACAGGCAGTAAGGTCCTTAAGATTTTACTTACCACTGTCTCATCTTCAAGTACACCTCCAAATCCTTAGATAGCATTGACTACCTCTTTGATTCTGCAGCTATACTGAGTGTTATTTTCTCCTTCTTTCATCCTTAGGTCATCAAACCTCCCTCTTAGGCTTTCTGCCTTGGGTCTTAGTACATTAGCATCTCCTCCATGTACCAGCTTCAACTTATCCCATATTTTCTTTGCAGAGGTGCAGGTTTTGACATCTTCAAACTTAGCATCGGAGAGTGATGAGGCAAGTTCTATCATCATGCAATTATGTTCATACTTTTCTCTTAATTGCTAAAGAGTGTGAGGTCTTGTAGGCAACACATATTTAGTATCAAGGTATTGAGTAACATCATTGCCAATACCTGATAGGTGGAGTCTTATTCTGCTTTTCCATGATGTAAAATTGTCTTTATTCAACTTGGGCACATCTCATCTACTCATCTTGCGATCTTTTGCTTGAGTTGTTAAACTCCCTTTCTAAGCACACAAGCTCTGATACCAATTGTTAGTAATAACTGAGAGGGGGTGAATCAGTGGCCTCAAAAATACTCCAATTAATCAACCCAAAAAAAACTTAGTACCACAATATTAAGCCTCTAGTTATCTTTAGTCCTACAAGATGAATGCCTTCAAATATACTTATCAAATTACTACTTCTTGGAATTCTTTGTTAAACCTTATTCTTTATGTTTACCGAATAGCAGTCTTTCAATTTACCAAAAAATAGTAAATTAATTAGAGTATACCGATCAATCCAGATTATCTATGTGTAATGCAAAACACTAAAGTAATGACTCATAAACACATTGACACGTGGATTTTTAATGTGGAAACCCTATTAAGGGAAAAACCACTTGGGACTGGTAACCCAAAATTTTCACTCTTCTCAAGTGAGCTCGGTGAAGAGCCAACCTTGTTAAAGGTTACAAACACACTGTTAGGTGTGACCTTGTTAGAGGATTTAAAAGATTAGTTTGTCACTTGATATCAAGCATTTCTATGCTATCTTCCTTGTCCAAACTCTTCTGGTTTGTCAAATGGTATCTGGCATCTCATGTTATCTTCGTGATCAAACTTTTTGATACTCCTTGGGATGTATCTCAATATAGAAAGGATCTTTAAATCCTTCTCGGTTAAGAGACTTTCTGAATCAATGGTTAAACTGAAACAGTATGATATGTTCACATATACAACTTATACTTGCATATTTTCAGATCTATTGTAAGCTCATAAATCAATCTGATCAATATATCTTTTCAATACCTTTGCTCCACTTTTGTTTTTCTCGGTGATGCTATGCTCTGTTACTCGATGTCTACAGAAATCTTTAGCTCTTTCCTTAGCTTGATTGATCAGGACTGTATGAAGTTGTTCTTCATCAGTTTCTCTCCAGCATCCTCTTTTTTCTTCACTCCCCTTAATTCGTAATGAATTAAGTTGTCTCTTTATAGACATGATATCACCATTTCAAGGTTCTTGATTTTCTTGATCTTGGCATGATCCATAATCTTAGCCAATCTTATTTAAAGAATAACTCTTGTTTTATCTCATAGAAATATTCTTGCCAACTAGAAAAAACATATTTAAATCCTTTACTTATCTCTGGCTTTATCTTGTCAATGAAAACAATGATAACTACCAGTTAAGTCTATATTTAGCTCTGCCAGCTAGATATTTTGTCATTTAAGAACTTCAGTTAAGTTTGTTGTTTTAACTCTTTGATATCTTTGGTCAACACTCCAATTCTCCTCGGGCTTCTCCATTGGGGTTGTCTGTCCGTCGAGCTTTACTTTAAAGTTCTTCTCGTCGGTTAACACTGTAATTCTTCTCGTCGGTAATGCTTTTCGGGTTTCTTGCTCAGGCATCACTCTGACTTAACTTTCGGTGATCTCTATCCGTCGGGCTCCACTAGAAGTCAGTGTTTTTATTCACTTAGTGAATGTTTTTCTTTTATGCATTATTGAAAGCATAATATTTATCTCTATGATTCTCTGAAGTCTTTGACACTTTGATTATAACCAATTAGATTATATCAAGTTGACATCAATGACAATACAATCCATTAACTGATTTAATATCTTGCATTATCTTTCTGCATTTCGGTGATCAACTTAACATCTTCAAACATTCAGTTAGTTACATTTCATCAATTTTACCCCTATATTTATCAAGTTAGGTCAAGACAAACTCTTTTCATAAAACCTCTTATATAGATAATTTAACACCTAGTAAAAATCTTCAACATGCATTCTTTACATGTGTGACTTCATCTCTACAATATTCGCTTCTCACTGGACCTTCTAAAATTCTACTCCACTGGATAACTTGCAATAGTTAAGTTAGCAACAAGAAAACAATTATTTTGATTACTTCCTTTGATCAGTCCTTGTGTTATATTGACATCAATGCCAAAATAATCATCATCCATCTTTTCTAATATCCCAACAATCTCCCTCTTTTGCATTGATGGAAACATGTGATTTGAAAAATAAGTAATACAATCAGAAACCAATAGTCTTACTCCTAGAAAGATAATCAACAACATTACCAGCAATATCCTTCATTATCTTTCAGAGTCTCTCTAATAGCACTTCTTTGTTGAGTTTATTCTACTCCCCCTAGGAACATACTCGACTAGGTTCCAATCAGATTACATACTCTTCTCTCCATCAACTCCTCCCCCTTAAATACACACCACATATCTTAGCTTGCTTATTTATTATGTGCAAGTATACATAAACTTTCATCTCTCATCTAATCAGATTCATTCTTGGTCTCCTCGTATGTTCTTCTCTTTTATACTTTCTCTTCATACCTCATAGTCTTCATAGTTTTTCACATCTGTTTCTCTCCTCCTTTGACATCAATGAAAATTTTGTATCATTAGTCCTTTTGTAATTTGTTTTGTCATGTCAATGTTTGCTTCCTTTTCCTTTTTCAGCCACATCTTTCTTTCTTGTACATTTGCACCTTTTTGACATCCATACTCTGATCAAACATTTTAACTTACTGATTCTAGCACTTCCTTGTAGCTCCCTACAAATACTTAACTTTAGATTAGATAACTTATCCTCACCATGCATACTACTCCCCCTGAGGAGTAGCCTCAATACATCAATCAAACTTTTTATGATATCTTCATACAGCTCCTTTGGACTGATGTATCCTTCTATCTTAGTTTCGGATAGGAGGAACAATTCGTATTAACTTTCCTTTGGATCTTACTAAAGTATATCTTATATCTATTATAACCTTTTTATGCTTTATTCTTGACCTCTTATTATGATTTTGTTCATTGTCTCCCTTTTTCTTTTCTTTTTCTTTTTCAATCATATTCCTTTGAACATGCTTTTCTACCTTGTCTTCTTCTTTTCTCTTCTTGTTTTGATCATTCTTCCACATTTTATTGTTTTCTCCCTTAGTGTCACCTTTGTTCACCTTCTTGTCTATACTATTCTCAGTATTATGTTAAGATAAGTTGTATTTGATTTGTAGAATAATTCTCTATCTGTTCTTACCTTTCCTTTTGGTAATACATTGTCTTACAATATGACCAAATTTCTTACATGCAAAACATCTAACATTTTCCCTTTTGAAGGTGTCAATCATCTTTCTCATACCACTACACATGCTTGGATCATCCCTTCTGCAATCAAAATTAGATATCATTTTTTGTAATCCTCGTCTTTGTGTCCAAGCTTATTACAATCAGGAATCTTACCTTCAAACCCTTGATCTTTAGAATCCTTTTCCAAGTTCTTCCACTTGGTCCTCTTCCTTTTATTCTTTTCTGATTTGAAATTTCTCTAGTTGGATTTGGAGCATTCTCATTTTTGTAATCCAATACCATTGGTGTCTATTGATCTTCTCTGAATTAGTGGTGCTTCAAGTTTTGTTAAATAGATCTTGAGCTTCTCCTTATACTCATTTGTAAATCCAAGCTCTTCTTTCATGGCTCTGACCCATTGATCATCGGTGTAGGTCTTGCATACTTATCTTGCCTCAATCTCATAAATCAAGCAAATATGATCTTCTTCATTTCTTTTATAATATGAATTAACGTTTCCTTCAACTGATCTTCTACTATCATTCTCCTTAAGTTGTTTAAGATTAGACTCCTTATTTTGATCATTGAAATGATCACAGTTTGTTGATCCCTTTTCACTTATTGTTATGTCTACATCTAATGACCCTTTTGCACCATTTTTTATTTTATTTTTGTCATAAATTTCTATAAGGAGTGTTCTAACACTTTGTTCGCCTACTTTGTCTTTGCAAATATCACACTGACTTCTACCAAAATAAATAATTAGATGACTATCTTTTGAGTAATTCAATTTTCCATACTGTGATATCATTGGCTTTACTTGTGACTCTAGCATTACTCATTCCTTTCTTGCACCAGCTTCATCAATAATTTCCTTTGAGATCCTTTGCATCTGATTTAGATATTGTTGGTGCAGTACCTTGTTAAGGTTGATCTTCCTTGACTTCACTTGCATGATCTGGTCTGAATTTGTTCAATCTGAGTGATCTGATAATTTGTTCCTTTATTTTTTAGATGGAAAAAAAATTCTCTTTGATCCTTATCCAACTTCACTTCCAAAAGTATTCAGAATCTTTCATCCTTCATTGCTGAAGTGTAGAGTGTATCCTTCTTTAACTAATTGACCAACACTGAGAAGAATGTAAGTCAAATCAACATGTAGCACATTACCTATTGTATTCCTTTCATCTAGGAGAACAGTACATCTTCCCTTGATTTTCCCTTCAGTGTTGTCAACACATCTAACAATTCCACCATCATATTCTTCATATTTCACAAACTTTCTTATGTCAATAGTCATATGATGTGAACATCCACTATCAATCAGCCAATCATTTTTCTTATTTCCTTGATTGATTGAGACTTTTCCTTTTTCATTAGCATAATTTATAAAGCTCTCAAGGTCAACCTTTTCAACACCACTACATGCAGAGACTTTCTAGCAGAGATATCACTGAACTTGATCTTCTCAATAGTACAGTTATCATGAATATTACTCATAATATTTTTAGTAGAGATTTTTGCAACAGTATGACTTACAGAATTCTTAACTTTGGATATATCTTCCTTCTTGGCAGTAATACTCTCATGCATCTCAAATTTCACAAATTTATCTTCATTACTAGACATGAAGCGCAAGCTCCTACTATCAATGGTCCATATTTATTCTTTGACACTTTGATAAATTAGGGTTAACTCATCTCCTTGAGTAAATGAGATTTCATCCTTGATCATACTACTATCAGCGACATTAGTCGTGATATCTTCAACAAGATTGTTAGGATTATAATTTGATATCATATCTAAATACTTTGGTTCATTTTCTGTAATTTCAAGAAAAACAAGTTCATCTTCACTTTTAAAATTATCATATTCAACATCAGTGACTCCCTCTTCATCATCGGCATAATAGTACTTATTCTCATCTTTATACCTATCAGACTTATGCTTAGGGAATCATTTTGGACATCTAGAGGCACAATGTCCCATTTTTTACACCAAAAGCATTTAAAAGGCATTTTTCCTTTGTACTTACCAGATCCTTTTAATAGTCTCCCTGCAACTAGTGCTTCCAATTCTTGAAGCTCTCTTTCTTCTTCTTCTTCAAGCTCTCTTATTTCCTTTTCATATTTTGACTCTTCTTGAAGATCCTTCACCTTGATATGATCTGTGCATGTCTCTTCCTGATATAATAGATTTGAAATCTTATTCAACTTTGGGTAGAGAATCACTAAATTGAGTCATTTCAAAAGCAGATAGCTTCCCAAGCAATCTATCCCTTGTCACAACAGAAACCATTTTGATTTCTTCAATAGCTGCAACTTTACTCTTGTATGTAGGAGGCAAAGATCTCAACACCTTTTGAAACAATCTCTCCTTCATCAAATATACCACTAGCACATCTGATGTTGCAAACTAATTCATTTATCTTCAACATGTAAGATCTAATGTTCTCATCTTCAAACATTCTCAGAGATTCATACCTTCCTTTTAGACTTTGTAACTTAGCTTGCTTGACACATGCATCACCTTTATGGAGAGTCTCTAGATTTGTCCATATCTCATGAGAAGTCTATAATTCCATTGAATTTGTATACTTTGTATCTGATAGTGCACTTAGCAATGCTTCCTTTTCTCTGATGTTGTACTTAAACTATTTTTTCTCATCTGGTGTAGCAGTCGATAAATCTGTAGGAGTATAGGAGTTCTTTGCGATGGTCCAATATTCTTCTCCATGCACATTAGATGAGTGATCATTCATCATTTCCATAAAGGGTAGTTTGTTCCTTCAAACCTAGGACTATCCTTCTTGTAAGTTACCATATCTTATATCCCTCAAACTGTTAGGCTTCCTTCAAGGAACCAAAGCTTTGATACCAATTGTTAATATTATGGAAATGAGAAACTAAGAGGGGGATTGAATTAGTTGTTCCCAAAACTTTAATCTTTAACCCCTTTGTTCCTAAAACCCTTCAACCATGAATACTCTAAATTATGATCTGATTACTTGAATAGAAAATATGCATGCATACACAATTTAGAATCACATTCACACACTTGACACAAGATTAATATCTTGGAAACCCTATTAGGGGAAAAACCATGATGGGGTTGTTTACCCACAATAAGAAAATACCTTGTTAGAATTATAACCTTATTACAATATATGGGGAACGCACATACACTTAGGCACACTACCTAGAGATCATTGTTCAAATAAAAATCCTTGGGCTACAACCCTGAGGAAGGCTCGCTACCTTACAATCTGATCACTACAATGATCTATAAACTTTTTGTGAACTGTGTATGTAACATCTACCTCATGTCTGATACAATTCCAATGTAGCACAATGCATATCTATGTTCAACCCCCGTTGAAACACTTATCATTCCCACTAAATCAGGCTCTCCCTTTGCTAGCCAGCTCTAGCATCTACATCCATGATCTGCACCTTGAATTTTCCCTAATTCATCATTTTGTACCAAGAACTCGGTCGCCAAAACCTAATTCATCATCTCTTCCAATCTACACACTTTATCTCTTGATCCAAATTCATCTCTAACCGCTTAATCTTGACCACACTCTATAACCACCTCAAGATCATAAATCTTCTAGATTTCACGATTTAGTACTTGCACAACACGATTTACGTACCAAATAAGTCGGCCAAGCACATGAGCAATGATAAAAATATTATCATTGACCGAAAACTCCACCAATCTGATCCTTTTGATCCATGTGTATTTTCAACTCATCAAGAACGTACTTCAAGAACATCTTATAGCATCATGAAAAACACTCAAACATCGAAATCTGCCACATCCATTGGATTTGCCAGTTGTTTTCCACCAAACTTGAAGAACACTATCAATAAGTCACTGAGACAATAAGATTATGCCTTGCGGACCTCAGAAGTATAAACCCTCTGAGGTGAAGACACCTGAGTATGTCTCCAACACACTCCTAGGTTCGCTCCATAAAATTATGACTTTACTAGGCACACTGAGCCTCTTTCTGTCTTCCTGGCATCACTGTTTGTCAATCTATTTGTCAGTCACCTTATGCAACTTGGTTACCTATACAAATCATCATAAAACCTTCTATAAATTTGGGTGGACACAGTAAACATCTTCAAAATGCTTCCTATATGTGTGCAACTTCATCTCTGCACTATCTGCTTCTCATTGGACCTTCTAACATTCTGCTCCACTGGCTAACTTGCAACAGTTAAGTTAGCAACAAGCAAATAATTCTTCTAATTACTTCCTCTCATCAGTCCTTGTGCTATGTTGACATAAATGCCAACCCAACCATCATCTATCTTTGCCAATATGTCAACAAATTTTCTATCCCGTGGTGGTGTCTTAGTGGAGCTCTCAAACAAGAAAAGATGATCTCTCCTTCCCCGTCATTCAATGTTCTATCTCTCCTTGCAAGTGTGATCAAATATTTCAAGCAAATCAAGATCTAGGGGTGCTTTCATTATATCGATGCATATGTGAAGGTGTCCTTGATTCTATATCTCTTCCACAAAGTCAACATCAACATTCAAGCAACAAACATCAATCATTCTTCATGGATGTGAGCGATACAAACATTTGTCCATGAGGGTAAGCAAATTAACACAGTGCTGAGCCTTTGTGTTTACTTTATGTTTTACATTTCATATTTCAAAGTTGATTCTTAAACAAGGGTTTGACCAAGGCAAACCCCTTTAGCCAACCTATTTATCTATTTTCCTATGTGCGGGTACACGCTAGGAAGCTGCAATTTCATATCCAAGCTCTGTAGGTCCTGACACATGTCCTCGTAGAATCTGGAACACATTCATCAAGTACATAACGTTTTAGGCATTCTAAACCCAAGCACACAATGTTTCAAGTGTTCTAAACCTAGGTATAGAATTTTTCAGGCATTCTATACCCTTAGAAATAGGCTTAGATTTTCTAGACAAACATCGGGCAATTCTCAGGGCCCAAATCTAAAAATACTATTATTTTTGGGATCCCGATAGTCAGAAAAACAACAACAAAACAGCATCTTCTTCATCTTTTCAAGGTGAACTTAGCCTTATCACATTTCAATCTCAATTTCCTTTTCAGCATTTGCAGAATTATCTTCCTTCTCAATTCCCAAATTAACAATATACACAAAAGAATACACGCCCATAAGTCCCGAATCTGGAATTGGCATCACTTCATCTCTTTTGTGGTGGTGATCTAATTTGACTTGAGATAAGCAATGTGCGTTGTGAATTTGGGGGGAGCTTAGATCTTATTAGGTGATCCTCGTTTCCTGGTGTACAAAACCATTTTTAAATAGTCAATCAAACATTAAAAAAATTTCTAAATTTCTTTTCTTATATGTATGCTATGACAACTTGCTCAAATTTTATTTAATTCTAACAAAAAAATATTATCGTGTCTAATTGGCTTGTTAAATGTGGCAATTCATCACACAGATTTCAAGGGAAGAGAACTTAGCATAACTATTGAAATATGATGATAGATATTAGAAAAAAATACAATTTCATATGAGCTTATTCTAATAAAACCATTTTCCAATGGATTGTACCTTTAAAATAATTACGCCATAGCCATTTTCTATCTGAAATACACAACCTACTTTATAAAATCAATGGTTGAAACGGCTCCAAAAGCAATGGACGACCATCACAACAATTCTCATCGTTCATCATTTTCAAACTGACTGGCACTCTTGATCATGATTTACACAAAGGAGGAAAGCAGACCATTGCCATTACATAAGGCCCCGTTTGTTTGCAAGAATTGGAAGTGACACTTCCCGGTTTTGGGAGTGACACTTCTCGTTTTTGCAAATCCGCTGTTTGTTTCTCTAAATTGCAATTCTGGATTTGTCAAGTAAAACCAG
>MU227713.1:4874963-4904070 GCA_018584345.1 Thuja plicata | reverse complement strand
CTGATCATCCAAGAAGGATGTGTCCAAACAAGATGGGGCAACAAAAATCTTAGTATCATCCATAGAAGCCTGGCTATCTAAGGAATCATCACTTTCAGATGAAGAATCAATGTCTCCATACAATTGTTGGATGATGGTCCAAGCAATGAAAGGGAACTCAGTGTGCTCTATATGATGTAAAATATCCTCAGAAATAGTAATGCATATTAATCCATAGGCAATGTCATTACTATTCAGCCATTCAATTTTTTGTTCATAATTGCTTGGCTCATAAACATGTCCAAGGAGATAGGGCAATAGATCATGCTCAAGGCAGTGATTATTTATCCCTTGTTTCCATGACATATAATTCTCTGAAGTTAGCTTCACAACAGAAGGATGAAAACAAATACCAGAAGACATGATTAACCCCTTAATGGAACTTTATTTTAGTTCATTAATATAGAAAAGAAATTAGTAAACCCCCAAGACAATGAAAAAATTATTCTAAAATAGCTCTGACATTCTATACTTGCAAAGAAAAATTAATCCTCCTCCTTCCTAGCAGCCTTAGCTCTGATACCATGTAGAATTTTTCAGCTACAGCTGCATAAAAGATCTAGTTATAAAGAAGAAGGAAAAAAACAGAACTTGCAAAATAGTACAAAACAGAAAACAGGGCTGCTGAGAATAAAAAAATCTATTATTCATTGTACAATTTACATTATAATACTTGTATATTTATACTGGTTTACCCTCTGTTAACAATAACAAATTAAGGTGAAGAATGCAATCAGGAATTTAAACAACAGTTTCTATGTAGTTAGATACGGTGATCCACAAATTATGGATCTAAACTAAAGCTGAGACAGAAGTTAGAATTAAACACTAACAACAAACACTCCCATATACATTCGGCATATCAAAAATCAAACACTCTCATATACATTTGGCATTTCAAAAAACAAAATTAGGCATATAAAAACAAAACCGTTCTTCATTTTGAAAGGAATTTGGCTCTGCAACACTTGTTAAGAAAGAAAAAATGGTTGATCTTAAATTCAAAGTTGAGTGGGATGTTGCCCAATGTCATTATTATCCTTCCCTAACTAAAGTCTCATTCTATGATTATTCTTGAGACCAAGAAACTTGCAAATTGGTATATGGCCGCTATTGAGTTCTCGCAGATCCCTCAACCAATTTATACAAAAGTGAATTTATCCCTTATATTTAATTATTATTTTATTATTGATTAAGATAGTGATCATGTGCAAGGTAAGTTATAGTTTATTTTCTCTATTCATTTGATTAGATTTTGGTTGTTCAGTATAATTTCAGAGCATAAATGTCTTTATTTAATGGTATTAAGCTTCATTCTTACAAATGAAGTCACAAAGTCCCTTTACTTTATTGATAGGATTCAAAAAATGCTTATCATGGGCTATTTTTGAAGAAGGAAGAGCCTAGAAGAAGTTAACGAAGTGAATTATCAGGTTCAAGCATACAATAGTATGATCCCTTTGTTTAGTTGATATTTTTTAAACGAGATGAAAATAACGCTTAAAAAAATCAGTAACTAAATCCTTGTAGTGGAAAATGCTTGGTATTGGACACTCGACAATGATTAACAACATAGTCTTCTCAGTTTTGAAATGAGAACAAATTTTATTAGATTTTATTTTATTTTTAAAATGGACTTTTGTCAAGAAACGAATGTATTACTTAATTAGTAGGAGGTCTTTTTTCAGCAAGTCAAATGTGATATTACATCAGAATTAAAATATGTAGTTTTCAAGTGAAACGTGATATTACATCAGAATTAAAATATGTAGTTTTCAAGTGAAACTTATTACTTGACTAAAGAACTTTGAAATAATTTATAAGAGGATTTCATATATTTTATGGGTTAAAATTCGTTTCAACTGAAGAGGCTTGTGTTCATATCAACCTCATTAAAGATTATTGAGTTAGGATAGTGATAGAGGAGTGAAAAACCCACATGATAGTTATTGATCTATTTCGTTAATTTGTGGGCGTCAGAGGTGGTATGATGTATGCTTAAATTCTTCAAAATCAAGATGAGAATGTGTTTCCCATTGTAGATGAACAGTTCAACAACACACAATGTTGCAATTTAACTTTTATGAAATCGACGTTAGCTGATAAATCCATAGTAGGAAGCAAGCCTCCCAAAATTGATATTTCATCACCGATTTCCTTTCTTAGTGTGAATTTTGTTGGGTGTGTGAACTTAGCAGAGGGTGTATAGCTTGGATGCCTAAGGTGAAAGTTTTTAATGACAAAATTGTTGTCTATTCTTAATTGGAAAAACTTATACCTTGTTTTTGAGTCGTCCAAAGTTTACTTTTCCATTAGCTATTTTAAATATTTGGTTAAAGTGTGATAACTCGAGCATTACATCTAGGTGATGCTCATAGGGGTTAAGCATCGCACCTTCCTAGAAGCTCGCTCGTCTCAATACGACTCTAACTCAACTATGCTTAACCGTGGAGTTTTCTCCAAGGTTAAGCCCACCTAACTTGCTACCCCATTTTCATCAAAAGATTTAAAAATTCTCGCAAAAAAAAATTATGTGAGCAATTTGCTTATTTATTAAATTTTATTTTATGAATGAAAGTATCAATATAAAGAGATTAAGAATCTTATTTTATGAATGAAATTATTAATAATCATTTTTGCATGTTAAGTTAGAGGGAAAATTGGAGCCAAATGAGAGTAGAAAATTTGTGCAATCTAGGTGTCATTTTTCTCAATGTGCAATTGTTGTTTCCCTTTATTTCCCAAGCTTATTTTCAATTTCTACGCAGTAGCTGCTCCATTCAAATAGGAGAAGATACCAAGTTGTCTTTTCAACATAATTAAAATTTTCTATGTGAATGCTCTAACTATTTAATTTAAACAGAAAATGCACTTTCGCGATTGCATGTTAGTGTTGTTTTCCAAACTTTTCAAAAAATAATTCTAAAAATTTTGTATGCATACTTTTCTATTTTGACTCAATTATACACTAAACAAGAAAAATACTAACATAAGATATAAATTTTTAGTTTAGGGTAAAAGTTTAGATATTCTAACTCAACTTTAAATAAATTTATTTTGAACACTACTTTTTTAATTATACTATGATGAAATGAATATTAACCATAAAAGATTAGATTCTTTTTTTTTATTAGCGTGTCATATTCAACAAGACAACATACACATAATGTTCCTATGGAATACAATGAATTTTGTTGTGCCCTATAATTGAACAATGTTATAAATATCATATGACAGTTTTTAAAATCAACAATGTGATTTTATTAGAGCTAAAATTTATTTTTAATTGAATTGCTCTACCACCATCTCTCAATAGAAAGTGAAAATTACAATGCATAAAATAGTGCTTATTTGATTTTTTGCATGACTTCCCAACATGAACCAATACAAGAAAAAGAGAAATTCATTTATTTAAAATAGATTATCAAATTGTTGCTCAAATTTTTAGTTCTATATATTCATTAGCTATAAATTAATAAAAGAGATTGAATACATTGTTAAGAAGTAACCATTATGATATAAAAGCAATACTCATGTTGTTCAAACCACTAATAAAGTTGCAATTTGATTCAATGAATTAAATGCATTGAACATGTAATTTACAAAAGAGAAAATTTTAATCTATACAAAACTTGTTTCCAACATGAACCAATAGAAAGATAAATGATAATTTTACAATTTACAAAAAAAAAATTAATAAAATATAAATTAGTAGATTGATGCTCAAATTTTAAATTTATATGCTAATTGGTTAAATTAATATAAAAAAATTAAAAAAAGAGAGAAATTGAATACATCAAATGCATCATATTCATGCCCTAATAATGCCCTTGCCTACTGTTTTACAATTGCCTACTTTTTAAAAGTTCAACCATGCATTTTTAGGAGGAAAAACAAATTCTACTCGTCAAAGCAAGATGTTTTTTTCCTAGTCTTTTAATGATTGCGATTGTATTATATTCTGTTTATTTCTAATCTATATACACATTTTTAATTTGAGAAAACAGTCAAATTCCATTTTAACAATAAAAATATTGTGATATTGCTATCAGGAATCAACTCTGTAGTTCCAATGAGTGCTAAGTGTTTCATTCATTTTCATGAGAGATGGGTTCGTGTAAACCACTACTCATGAAACATGTGTCAATGAGTTTTACTCAAAAAACTAAACAGTTAAATCTTGATAGCAATATCACAATTTGACTTGCTGTGGAAAGTATCTCCTACTTATCAATAAAATATTTTTTTGTTAAAAGAGTTCTGAAGGGTTTCTTCCATTTCGACCCCTGTAACTGAAATTCCATTTACACTTCCAATGCCGTGTAATTAGAATGTTCGCAACTTATTTGATTTAGCCAAACGCTGCATATTTGACAACCCCAGATGATCTATCAAATTAAGTTCTGTAACAAACCTTGGTTTCTGATATATTTGGTTTAGCAGGGTGGGCCTATTTGACAAAGAACGATTATGTCATCTTAGTATGATTAGGCTCCAAATTCTTCGTGAAGATCTCTACAAATGTTTTTCGCTTTCTTACTACAGAAACATTGAAGATCGATGCAAGAGGTTATTAATATGGTCATACAGCATGAATCATAGAATGCAGCTAGCTTGGATAAAGTGTCTGAGAGAAAAGAACATATTTTAATAAGACAGCCCATTATGCTTAAACTAGTGAATAACCAAAGCAATGCTCCTCAGACTTGCGACCATCTCAATAAGATGCAAATAAAGACGAATCAAGACCCGTGAACACGATCCAACTGTCGTAAAATCAAACATTTGCAGCATTGCAATGAAATATTTTCCTCCCTAAGCATAAAGTGTATTTCAAATAATTTACTTCTGTTTGACATTTGGCATGTCATCACAGATTTGAAGACACTGCAAGAATAACTAATATGTGGCTGGAAAAGTTTTAAAGCCTGCTTGCTATTTACAAACTTTGACTTGGCTTTACAAAAAAAATTCATCTTTCAATTTGATATATTTTGTGCCTGACGAGGTTTAAACAAATCTGCTGCAAACATTTGAAACCTAACTCTCTAACAAAATAAATTTATAATGAGACTACTATTGGGAAGTTTGATAATGAGACTAAAACATTGCAAAGTTTGATTGCATCATTCCATGTAATTAATTCTGTAACACGGATTCTAAATAATAAACTATCCATTTCATTCTTGACATGATTAAGAGGAAACTTCCACGACCACACTAAAAACATTCAACAAGATTTTAACCAATAAAACCTGTTCCAACTGAGATGGCTAATTAGTTATCCAAGTCTATGAAGGTACAAAATAAAACTCAGTAAAGTACTTTCAGTGGGTACCAATATCGTCACAGCTGAGAAGAGAGCATACAAGGGCTACCATTTCTTAACCAACCAAGTTAACTCCACAAAATAACACCCCCATGTGCCATTCATCACAAGAAAATTGCTTCCCAAAACATTAGTAACAGCATCCAAGAAACTTCAATTCATCATTGTGATCTAAGGACCAAGAAAGTAGTAAAACCTCAATTCCTAGAAATTTCCATACCCCAAGAAAATACTCAAACAGCAGCAACATAGAGTGCTACAGATTAGCTCAAAAATGTTATAGAGTGCTTGCAACAATATTGTACAACCAAGTACTACATTGAAACTCTCAAATACATATATACAATTTACCGCCCACGACCACGGCCACGGCCCCTTCCTCGTCCACGCCCACGACCAATAGGTTTGCCTGAAAACAATATAAAGGATCACACAAAACTAAAGACAAAACATAAATCATAAAAAAATTTACTCAGTCCTAACTGAAAATAAAAATCATACCAGCAGTTGCCTTCTTTGCCTTGATTCTTGGTGTATCCTCCACCAGCAGCGCTTCCAGGTTCAAGCTATCAGGCAAAATATAGTACCGAATATTATTGCCCCTGACACTGAGATGGTCAACTGTTACAGGAGCTTTCCCCTTGAGCGTTAGTTTCACTGTCTTCAAGTGTGTGTTCATGCTTATGTCAACCCCTGTTCATGAAACAAATGCAGCATAAGCTACTACAGGGTGTCCCTCCCAATTTACAATAACTATTATTGGTTCAAGGAACCAAAAGAGAAAAAATAAAAATCTTATGTCTACGCCATAGCCTGACATCATATTTCAGTCTAAACTAGATTTAGTGTATTGTCACTCAAAGATGCAGAACAATCCAAAATATCAACATAATTTCAATGATCTGGAATTATTAGGTTTCTAAACAACTCTTTCAAATATTGTCTGAAAATTAACTCAACAATTAAAGGACTGCAATGGAATAGGCTACACACAATGTAGGGATTAAAAAAATAAGCTTCCAGGAAGATGAAATCAAAATTAATTAGTAACAGGGAACCCTTTCGGCAAATCATTCACAAGCAGTATGACTGATACAAGACAGCACCACTTAGAGAAAAACACAAGGGAAAGCTGGCACTGTCCATGGCAGATTGAAGACATCATCTCTCAATATCTAATGAAAGATGGGATGTTAGGAATATTGCATCATTTACAGGGTGCATATAATAACTATTTCTTAGGTTCGTTAAGTTTGTTTAATAGCTTATTATATTAGTGTTACAAATATTGACTTGTTAAAAGTAAAACAACTCAATATAATTAGGGAAGTTGTTCAGGGAGTTTCCTATAAAATAGGATATGGAAATCCTATAAATATGTAATGTGTATTGACTGAAATAGAAGATTGAAGCATTGTTATTCATGCATAAAATTGTTAACTTCTATGACTGCCATATTTCTTATATGGTATCAGAGCAGGTTTAATGAAATGGGTTGGGTGAGACTATTCTCTCACCCGAATATGAGAAAATTACTTATGAGTTTGTGTATGTGAGGCTATATACATCTATATTTTTAAATTTTATATTTCTTTGTTTTCTGTTTGTTAATAATCTGAGAAGTGAAAAGAGGCATTGCAAAGGACTAGCAAGACTCGTGAGGCGCCATTGGGAAGAATATGCATTCATATTTATTCTCATTTGTCATCATATGCAGTATGGTGTACACAGCACAATATAGTTAAGCCACAGAAAATGTAAGCCCTCATCTCCAGAAACTTGATCACATGGAGACAAGCGCACCCTTATCAGCTATTAGCAATGAGGAGTGTGATGGCGTTGATGCTGAGAAAACTCCAAAAGAACAGCATTTGGATGGCAGCTTTCCGATGCCAGACAGCAAAGCATTCGGCCATGCCTTCAGAGATTATGAAAAAGAAAGCAAAAGATGGGCAATTGTGGAAGAATTGGACTCAAAACATTGACCAAACTTGTGATTTTGTTTTACGCAAGTGTGATGAATATGGTAAGCTTTGCAGAGCTGTGATGACTATTTGGGAGTGCTCTGAATTGCTGAATGAGTTTGTAGATGAGTCTAACACTGACCTTGACAAGCCCCAAATTGAGCATCTCCTCCAAACAGCTGAAGCCATACACAAAAATTATAGTTATGAGAATCAGATTCATTTGACTGGACTCATTCATAATCTGAGTAAGGTGCTACGACATCCTCATTTTGGAGCCGTGCCTCGATGGGCTGTTTTAGGCGATTATTTCCCCAATGGATGTGCCTTCAATGAACCCATAGTTCACCGCCAGTATTTTAATGGCAACCCAGATTACTACAACCCCAAATGCAACACAAAGTATGGAGTTTATTCTGATAAATGTGGGTCAGTGATGGTGTCAATGGTGCTGGCTTGTATTGTGGCAATACGCATGCCCAAGAAGGCCTTTTGATCCATTTTGGAGGTTATAGTTGCAGTTATGAATATGACTCAGAAATTCAGAATTCCCTAAACATTAAATAAAACAAATATGATAGATTTCTTTATTTACTTAAGTTTTGATAGTTTTATAGTGATAGGATACTATAATGTCGTTATTGTTAGTTTAGTGTTTCAAAATATTGTATGTTGTCAAAGCAACTCAAAGTCAAGATGTATCATTATAGGGTCCAAATTTCCATCTTTAATGAATGAGTCGTTAATTGTGGTGTCATCAAAAGAATGTATGTTGAAAATTTAAAAGTGTATTTGGAGTGCATGATTGGTGGTACCCAACACTCTTATAGTTTGTAGAAGAGTTCACATCAGGGGGAGCAGGGGTATATCTTTCCTCAACTGATAAAATGAACCTCAAGAGAAAAATTTGCTACATAGCAAAATAACTGGAGGATGGAAGCACCGTGTTGTTACATAATCACACATCGCTCCATTGCAAATGGGCACCCTCGGATTTTTGTTTTTTGAAGTTTTATTTAAGTTTTTCAGTTTCAATCTCCGGACTCTTGCCAGTGCGAAGTTTAGGAGTTCAATCAGAGTTTCGCCAAGTTCAGGAGTGTCATTAAAAAGTAAAATGGAGAAAGCATGACTAAATGTGTATTCTGATGCCACGGAGGTGTTAAAAAGGGCCAAGGGATGAAGATTGACATTGCTTGATGTCAATTCTAACAATTGCTTTTTAGGAAAAGTTGTTTTTTCTGTTTTTTCGTTTTTCCAAAAGTTTTATTTTTGGCACTTATAGGACAATTGGGGTTTGCTTTTTTTCCGCCTGCTTTTTTGCTTTCAACTTCTTGCTTTTTTTGAAATTTCTATTTTTAGAAGTTTCTATTTTGGGAAGCCCAAAGATTATGTTTGCTACTGAGAAAAGTGAGAAATTACCCAACTGTAAAATTATTGTTTTCAACACCAAATTCATCTGACATTTCATGGAAAAAGAATGGAAAGTTATGAAGATTCATGATTCCAATCCAGGAAAAGTTGTGAAAATTCTTGGAAAATCCTTGTTCCAGTAACAAAATAATGAGAAATCTTGGAAAAGTTGGGAAAAGCTATGAAAAGAACACTGATGGAAGTGTGTTGATTACTGAAATTTGGTGAAGTCTGAAAAAGTTTAGGATCTTCTAAAATTTAGAATCTCCATTATAACTCCTACAAATCTGAAACCATTCTCAAATATCTTGACAATATATATATAAAATATAACTTAAAGTATAAGAAAGGAAAATCTCATACTTAAATGTTATCTTTCATGTATATATTTTGCCCTCCAAACTCGAAATTCCTTAAGTCAACACCAAGCCCGCCTTGTCAAGCTTGGAGATTCTCAACCCCACATGAAGTTCGACTTGGAAGAATCCTCATTGCCAAGTGAACTCTGACCTAGTTTGGAAAGCATTGAAATTTGGAAAATTCCTTGTCTCATACCCAAGTCTGCCCAAGGAGAAGGAAATTCCTCAAGGCCTGATCAAGTCCACCCATATATGGAAATTCTAGAAGAAAGCAAAAGGGATCGACTTAAGGAACTTCTAGAAGAAAGCATAAAGGATCAATTTGTAAGAGCTTCTAGAAGAAAGAAAAATCTCAATGAAAGGGAAAAAAAAAAGTTTTTTTTTAATAGAGTTTCTCTAAGAGAAATTGACCATGTTCAATAATAGAAAAAAATTAAAAAACAAAACAAAGGAATAAAGCAGAAGTTAATCCCTTCTTGATATCATTGTTTACTATAAATACATGAGTTGGCATTGTATTCATTCACAAACAAGAAATTGCAGCTCTGGAGTTAGCAATACTTTTCTGATTTCAGAGTAAGGTAAAGATTTTGGACAACTTTCAGATTGAATTTCATGATTATGAACGATCATTTCTTGGATTTTTCATGTTTGCTGGGGATTTTTCATTTAAAATTCCAAATTCTCTCAAGTTTAGAGACGATTTTCAGAATTTCTTCAGAATTTTCAAGAAAGAGATTCTAATTGAGGATTTGATTGACAGGTTCTAACAAGTTTATGCAGATTTGAAAGAGATTTTTATTCCAAATTGAGAATTTCCATCTGAAAATTTCAAAATTGGGGCAGATTCAATGTTTTCATCCTTGTTTTTCATACTTTCAGTCTTGATTCTTGATTGAAAAACCAAATTTTAAGGGATTGAAGATAAATTTTGGACGTAAGAATGCGAAGTGAAATTAGAATAAGATTTAATTAAACTTAAAATTTCATACTTTGCATTTATAAATTTCATACCCTCTTCTAACTTAGAATCATTTTATTTTTTCAGGAGATAGATGTCAATACAATGAGGAAAGTACAGTGAAGAAATTTCTCAAACCAAGATAAAGTCCGCCTTGAAAAGATGAGAAATTTGTTTAAGGCATGGCAAAATCCTCATCAAGGCATGAAGTTTGCCGCTCAAGAATTCAAGGAAAATCCTATTTCTAAATGAAGTCTGCTCATGGGAAATTCTTGTTTCCAAGCCAAGTGCGCCCAGCCTAGGATGACTTAGGAAATTCCACAATTCCACATGAAATCCTCTCAAGGAAAAACAAGAAAAATCCTTAATCCATGATGAAGTCCTCCCAAGGAAAAAACAAGGAAAATCCTTAATCCATGATGAAACCCACTCTAGCTAGCAGGAAGAAAATAGTTTGAAGTGTTGAAAATTCCTCAAATGTCATAAAGCCTGCCCTCTCATGATGAATAATTGGCTAAGTGTTGACAACCTAGGTGAAGAATGTAGACCAAGAGATGAAATTCACTCTCTAGCGCGAGAGAAAAGTTGGAAAATTGTGGAGTCCAAAGCCATTTGAGGTTGAAATCACAAAGTATCTAGAGAAAATTCCAAGTCGGAAAGAGGAAAAGGCCAAGTATCAAAGGGAAAATGTTAAGTTTATGCATAGAAAAGAGAGTGAAATCACTAAGGAATCAATGGTTAAATTTGCCTAAGTATGGGAAATTTCGTGAAAATCAGACCTGAAAGTGCATTTCTAAGGACGGAATTTCATCATTTCCAAAATTTATAAGGTCATTTCCAAATTAAAGGAAAGATTGGTGAAGTCATTTTAATGAGTTATTGACAATTTTCTCAATGTTGTTTTATGGGTCTGAAAACGCAAGCTCGTGATTAGGAATGAACAATCAAGGGCAGACAAAGATGAAAGAGATGCTACAACCCTGGATTTCAAAAGATCAAAGATCAAAGATCAAAGGAAGGAATTCAAATGGTATAAGGAAAGATGACATTCACAGATGAGGAAAACAAACACAACAAAGGACTCCATCACCTATGAAGAATTTCAAGACAGGAATAAGGATGGATGGACAAGGGAAGATTTCAGAGACATCTTCCGGATTTCAAAATTCACACCAAGAAGTCCAAGATCCTGTATTGAAGATGAAGAAGAGCATTCAAAAGGGAGAAAATTCGGAGTTCAAGGAGGTTTAGGGACGATGCAATCTGGGAATATTTTTCCAAAATCCCAAATTCCCAAAATTGAAGAATTGTTCAAAGCCAACTTCATCAAAGAGATAAACACGCTCAGGTGGCAACCACTTGTTTCCATCAAACAAATAATTTCAAGGAAAAGCGTCCAAGTTAAATGAATCTGACCTTTTCTTCAATCGAGATAAGATCCATCTGAGTTCATTTTTCATTGGTTCTCACTAGATAATCATTGTAAACCCTAATTAGGGTAAAGTTGTCTAAATCTTGGTTGTTGATCTCAATTTGATTTGGGCCCTTCGTCTGTTTTTGAACTCCTATATAAGACCCTCCTCTCTAATTTGCAAAGGTGAGATTCGAAGAGATTGTTGCATAAACACTTCTTAAGTAAATTTATTGGTCAATTGTTGGTGAATTTGATATATTTTGCGAGTAGCATGGTTTCTTGTATCTCACTTAGAGTAGATTTATTTTCAAGTTGTTAAATCGAAGGATTTGATGAAAATGTTTATTGTGCAATGAATATGTTCATACTTTTGATAGTTGGATGATTTTCAAATATTGTGCAAACTTAATTTGAACTTGTGATAGAAAGCTTAACTTCCATTACTATATTCATTGTTCAAATGTTGGTGAATATCTATGATGTGAAAATCCTTAGAATACCTTAGAAGATTGCACCATTCTTGTGGAGTTGTTGAATTTGGCAAAGCAAGGATAGGTTTCAGATTCCACTCTTTTGCAGCTTTGTACCCATATTTCATAAGATTAGTTCATAGGTCTAGTTTACAGTTAGAATAATCTTCCTCGACCCTTAATCTTTTTACTTTTTTTTAATTCTCAATAGAAGTAGAATCCAGAAGCTCAAAGGCAAAATCATTCGAAGACATTGAAATTATACCATGTAAGTCCCCTTGGAGGTTTTCAGTAAATCATCCTACCACGATAGTCTATCATGAACAACAAAATCACACGTAATTGGAACCTTGGAGTCAACCTTGTGATCCAATAGTTTAGCACATTGGAGACTTTGTTCAAGAGAGGATAGAGTACCCCTGGTATTTTATTATGAGTTGTTTGTGTCATAAAACACACACCAACACACCAGAGGCTAGAGGACATTCAGTGACCTCTCATTAGTCACTACTAAAGGAGTAGTGAAATTGTATTTAGTGGCAAAACTATTTGTGCCAAAATGATTAAAGCCAAGATCGGTTTCCAAGTGGCAGCAACAATCGTCTCATATCATTTGTGATCAAAGTGGCAATGATCTATATTGGTGTTTGCATACGCGACAATGAGGGTTTGGTGTTCTCAAACTTTGTATTTGTGGTTGGATGTGTATGTCCCCAATCACAACTCTTGGTTGTGTGTGAATGGATGTGTTTGTCCCCATTCACAAGATGGTGTAAGTGATTGAAAGTGTTTGTCCCCAATCACAGGAATTGGTGATTAAGATTGGATGTGCTTGTCCCTAATCATAATTGTTGTGAGCAGATGTGTTTGTCTCCTTGTTCATAACCTTGATTTTGAATAGATGTGTTTGTCCCTATCCGAACATAATGTAATACCTTGGGTAGATGTATTAGTCCCTATCCTCGGTTCCATTGGGTAGATGTGTTTGCCCTATCCTTGGATGAAATTATAGTGAGCATAGTGAGGCTAGTTCCACTATTGCTTGTCACGAGTAGATGTGCATGTCCCAAATCATACCTATGATGAATTACTGAGCATGGTCATCAAGTATTGTTGGTCCACTATCTTCATTTAGAGAATGATGCCATATGGGGGGAGGGAGGTGTTAGGAATATAGGGTGCATATATTAACTATTTCTTAGGTTTGTTAATAGCTTATTATATTAGTGGTACAAACATTGAGTTGTTAAAAATTAAAACAACTCAATATAATTAGGGAAGTTGTTTAGGAAGTTTCCTATAAAATAGGATAGGGAAATCCTATAAATATGTAATGTGTATTGAACAAAATAGAAGATTCAAGCATTGATATTCATGGATAAAATTGTTAGCTTCTGTGACTGTCATATTTCTTATAGTGAAATTACAGTCGCCAGTAAAAGTTGCACATCCAAGAATATTTCATATTGTGAATTCAATGTAACCCCCTCATTTTCATTTGAGAAATATTTTACAGGTGAAGACTTCTCAAAAACACTCTCCATGCAACATTTTTTTGGAAATATTACAATCCCAAACATATCCAATCACCATGCTGACGATTCCAAATTTGCAAGACCCAGAATTATTTTTGGCCATTAGAGAGAAGCCTACCCCAAAACCAAAAAATGGCCAGAGATGGACGTAAGATAAAGTTTAGAAGAACAGATGCTCTTGTGTAGTTCCACCTTGCATGTATGTCAGCATATGAGAATAGATACAAGACACCTGCCCTTTTTCTCAAATGGAGTAAATATCATTAGAAATATCCCTAAAACATGAGGTTTGTACATCAACAACATAACTCCTCAAAAATAAACTTGAATAAATCAATGTCCAAATTTATAGTAGCCCCCAAACAATCTTATTACTTATATAATCAGTTGTTTGTGATGTCCCCTTCCTAATTTGTCCTAATAATCACAATTACAACAAATAAGGATTAGGGTTACATCCAGTGTAAGCCCAGCGCGGGGGTACGTCGGGACGGGGGGACGCTAGGACGAGTTTCGGGTACGGGGAAAAAAAAAAAGGGCCTCAATTTTGGTACGGCAGGGGTATGGCAGCGGGGGGACAAGGGGGGGGGGAGGGGCCAGGTGTGTTGCATTCTATACATATAGAACTTGAAATGCTAATTATGAAATGATGTTTCAATATAACATACCAAATCGGTTCTTGGAATCTTGAAATACTTGAACATAGCAAAATTGCAACACAAACCAGAACCATTGAACATTCAACATAGAAACATAGATGATAGTAACATACATACTCATAGACTCATAGTAACATAATGATAACATAAAATTATATTAGTTCTATGATTCCATCAAAGATTCAAAATTCATTGTTCAAATATGAAATATGATAATATCATAAAGATGATCATGATTACAATGATTGATATCAAAATGAGTACCCAAGTATCGGAGTACCCAAAGGGTGTGGGGACGGGTGCGGCCGCGGTACGGCGGTGCTTGAGTGACGATGGGGGTACTCCGCGTCCCGGGGACGTCCCGGTACCGGTTACTCCAGGGTTTTGGGTCGGGTACGCGTCCCCGGGTTACACTGGAACTTACATCTCGCCAATTAAATATCTCTGTGATAATGCGCCTTGAGACTTGAATCCTGCAATCATAACAATATATACAAATATCCACATATACATATATATACAATTAGGTTTAGGCACCACATTATATTCATAGACTATTAATAATACTCCATAAGCATATTAGGATTTGAAGAAGAGACATGATGGGTCCCGCTGATGCGTGTTTTGTCACTCGCCAACACAAAATAAAATACCAAGTATTCTATCCTCTCTTGAACAAGGAAACCTTAAATGCTAAACAATGTGAAACTGTGATTAGATAAGGTAATCCCAAGGTTTACACTATGAACGTGTGACTTTGTGTGGGATATAGACTCGGTGAATTGATGTGATATTGTTGGTAACACATAAAGGGACTTACGTAACTGTTCCTAGATTTTGTCAACTCTTTTCCCTCAAAGCAGTTGGAACTTGAACACAAAACTAAATCAGATTTCAAAAAAAAAAGTTTAGAGAAATCTTATCTAGCACCTAAGGATACTAATGATTGGATATGTTTTGACAAATGGATTCCTTAAAGATGCTTTGTTTCTCCATAAGGAAACAACTACCCAAAACTGATGCAATCGCCAAAGGTAACGAAGGATTTTCATATTGTAACATTCACCCAAATACGCAATGTTGGCGCAATCCAAATGAATATCCACAATCTAACTAGCGCTTAAGTGGGTTCAGACCAACAACACACTGCAGTTTGTAATCAACAAACCACAAATGGTATGAAACAAGGAATTCATCAAGTATCTCCGCATTTCTCCATTAAAACCAATGAACGTTGACTAAACTTTGAGAAGTAGAAAACATGCAAAATGTTGAAACACATAAAATTCCAACTTATTGCAATGAAAATAGTATATTAACTTCAACATAATCTTGGCAACAATATATGATCTCCTCTTCCCACTATTACTACTACTTGCTTGCTCCTAATACTAATTATTTACAGATGAGAAGTCCAAGCATTTATATAAACTTCCAATTACAATGAAGGGCCTAGTTTGATTTTAAATCAACTGCCAAGATAATTCAATGGAAACTCTAATTAGGGTAGTTACAACTACCACCTACATTCAATAAATGCCATCCAATGAGGAGATTACAAATCTTTAAGTGCATATCCTTTCAAGGATGAACCAATAAGAAAATTAATTGTTGCATTGCATTAAATGACTTCCACATATCCACTTGTGTATGAGTCAGCTTGGGTGAACTTGGACATGTCGTCTTGGAATTACTTAATTGGCTAGAGATCAATGGGCACCACCTCATCATGTATATCTTGTAATCTTGTGTACTTCATCACAAAGAAGAAATATCTCTTGATACTCAACATTATCTTTCTAACTTTGATTAACTCCTTTGAAAATATCAATTCCTTGTGAACTTCATATTCACAAATGTTCTTCATCCTCATTGTAATTCCTCAACGACTTGGGATTCTTTGTCATCTTCTTGAATGTCTTTATATCTTGGACGTTTTCTTCCATTTTGGGGCATTGAGTCCTTCACGTTGATCTTGGATTTCCCTTGATCTTGGATTTCCAAGGGAAATCCAAGATCAATTTGTATTCTTCATTTGTAGAACAATCCTCCAAGCTTGGAAATCCAAGATCAATTTGTATTCTTCATTTGTAGAACAATCCTCCAAGGTCGATTAACATTCTTCATTTGTAGAACAATCCAAATTCCACTTCCTTGATCTTGAATTCCTTCTCCCATGTTGTGAGTCTTGTCCTTCTTGTTGTAGTTTTCGAGGTCTTCATCTTCAAGCAATCCTTCTTTGTCATCATCTTAAAGTATATAGATCTTGTCATCCGATCGATCTTGTCCTTTGCACTTCCATCTTCGTTATTTGAAATTCCTTGTCATCTTCATCTTGAATGTCTTGAACTAATCCTCTCCATCCTTCTCAATCATCATCCTCTATCATCTCCTCATGCATCAATCCTTGCATCAAATATCAAATGAAAGAGAAAATTTTGGATCAAAGTTATGAATAGAAACAGAATTTAAGTTCATTCTATTGAAGAAGTTATAATGATTTTCATGACAATTAATCTTTCAAAAGAATCATGATTTGTGGACTCTGATTTTATTCTTTACAACTTGAAAACTTGGCTTGAAATCCCTTTTGCAAAGCTCAGTGCGAATCTGGAAATGCATGTTGATGAATAATTTGTTCAAATGCTGATCGTAATTCCTTATCCGATCTGCCTTCTGCTCTGATTTTTACTAGGGATCTGATTGCATTTAGCCTTTAATTTGATCTAATTTGCCCTCAGCTTGCCTTAATTCACACTTCCCATCATGAAATTCTGATTTAATCCATTAAAAGTGATTTGAATTCATCCTTCTGCTGGAGATTTTGTCTTTAAATCTGATCAATTTCGCTCTTATTAGTGCAGATTCACACCTTCTAATGCAAGGAATTCGCCTTAAATCAGATTGTGATTCACCTTCAATTGCTTGGAAATTCACTTTCAGGTCTGAGATTCGCACTTATCTGTTTGCTAATCACTTCCAGTTCCGATTTCACACTTCTGTTAGGTCTGATTTCCACACCTCTATTAGGTCTGATTTTGCACCTCTATGGCAGAAATCACCTTTGATTATTGGAAATTCTCCTTGACCTTAATTAAAATCAGATGACTAGATAAAATTCTCCTTTTCATCTTCTGATTTTATCTACCTCTACTCTGATTTTTGCCTTTACTTGCTTGAATTGCACTTGGAGAAGTGTTTGAATGATGCCTTAAGATGACATCCTAGCCCTCATGTGTGTAGGGTGCCACGTGAAAAGGTGTGACTTAATCTTTCAAGAAGGGGCCGACCCCATTATTGCTTGTTTTAAATTTTAAATTCACATTAAAAGATGCTTCTTTTATGGGCGCTCAACTTGTCAGGACCAATCATAGGAAGATGTGATTTGCATTTGTTTATATTTTCCTTATGAATGGATCAACCTTCAATTTTACCCTTGAGCATTGATTGATTTCACTTTTTGTCCCTAGAAAGATGACAACTTTGATTTGTGTCCCTAAGAGAGCATCAATCTTAAAACTTGTCCCTATGAGAGCATCGATCTTAAAACTTGTCCCTATGAGAAGATCGATCTTGATTTTCGTCCCTATGAGAGCATTGATCTTGATTTTTGTCCTTATGAAAGGAATGACCTTATTTTTTTCCTTGTGAGAGCATCAACCTTGATTTTTATCCCTACGAAAGCATCAATCATGATTTTTATCCCTATGAAGGGAACGATTCTCAAATTTATCCGTATGAATTGAATAATTTCATCTTTTACCCTTATGAAGAGTATAGTTTTAAGATTTGTCCTAAAGAGGAGGATTTTCTATGGATTTTTTATTTCTATCCCTATGAAGGGAACAATTTTCAAAGGACTTTTCCATGAGATGTTGCTTTTGTAAGGATTTTTCCAAAATGTTGCTTTTTGTAAGGATTTTTTTATGAAAAGTTACATTTTCTAAGAATTTTTATGAAATGTTGCATTTTCTAAGGGTTTTTCATGAAATTTTGACTTGGACAAGGAATTTGAAAGGGAAGTTAACAATAACTTAGATTTTCTTGCAAAAAACACGAAATTTCACTTCTATCTAAGGATTTTTTAGAATTTTCTCATTTTTTCCTTATTTTCCCTTTCCTAAGCTAGGAATTTTTTATTCTCTTTAGCCTTTTTTCCAAATATTGAATTTTCATTTTTAAAACCTTGCCTTAACCATGTTTCGACAATATTTTGCAACACTTATATTTTATGGAATTTTCACAATTTGGACAAAGACTTCCTCATTTCAATTCAAGATCTCATTCTTTAAACACGGATTTCAAAAAACAATCGTTCTCATCTTATGCAAGAATTGAAGGGGAACTATGACCTAGAGGTGGATTTTTCCCAAAGAAAATCCTCCGCAAACCCAAATGTTGCAATTGAGATTCAATACCTGGAAAATTCCTTCATTCTCAAATCTCAACCTAGGAATTCCCGACTTGACTAGCCCTTTCCCTAAGAGCTAGGAGACTAGGAAACTGAAAAAAAAGTTACCAAGCTAAAGGACAACTCAGCAAAGCACTAAGCTAGAAAGCAAAAGGAGGGGTCCCCATTTGCAATGGGGCGTGTATTTACAACACAACAAGTCCACCCGAAGCAATTTCTACACCAAGTCCAAGAGATATGTCTACCACAGTCCTCTTACTTGGTAGCATGTACCTACTTTCCCCATCCTACCTCATCTTCCAGAGAACGCATACCATCTTCTGGAGTTGGAAGAGGTCGTAAGTGGATTCCTCAGCTCTCCGATGTTAAAAACACTTTGGTCCATTCTAGGACATGCAAGTTTCTTAACAAGGAAGTAACAACTAAGAGATTTGACATAAATTAAACTTAAAATGAAACTAATTTAAAACTAACATATAAATAGCTGAATTTTTTTTTTAAACATAAATAAAATTACATTAAATTGGAAGGATAATATTCAAGAAGAAAGTAATATGCATTTTATTGTTTCCAACGTAAGCAAAATACAAAGTAAAGAGAGAAAGTTCTTACTTATCATAATTAGCAACTTGGAAGTCAATTTTCCTTCTTTAAGTTCCACTTTGCAACATGGGGGGGAAAATATCACTGGGGCGTTTATCCACCCAACCATGGATCTACTACCAATCCCACCTTGCTCACTTCTTACTTGAAGCGGGCTCGGCCCTCCGCAAGGGATGTAAACATGGTTATGACAAGCCATTCGGGAACTGGTGCAAGATCTTACAAGCCTTAGTCGGTCACAACCTATAGCTACTGCTAACTTGGCATGACACCTGACTAGGGGTGTATCTGGAGTCTTGTGAACTGACTATCACTAACATATGGTTAGTGCACCTTAGCCAGGGATTAACTCAACATGTTTAATATTTCGTCAAGTTCTTCACCCTATCTGACTTGCATCCAAAAGGCATACAAGACTAAAATGTATTCATGTTGGAGGGGTTCCTAATTTGACCACCTTCATTCTAGCATATGTTGGCTTGTGTAGAGTTTATGGTACTTGCAACAATTCATACTCTCTTGAATGTGCTTCTATCTCTGCACTATTCGTACCTACATGTAATTGATGCCTTACCATAAACTCTCTACACTTCCATTTTATATTATTTTTACCGGTTTGTCCCTAGTTGTTGGGGAACTGTTGTGACCTATTCACAACACGCCCATTTCTAATGAGACCCCTTGTCTTTTGCCTGTTCGGCCCCTTTTGCTTTCTTGTCTTAGTAGCCCTAATTCTGTCTCTGGAAGTTTCCCTAGATTTATTTGAGAAGTAGTGGGTTAGGTCTTGGTTCTCGATTTTAGGTTCCCATTTTGGAATATTTCCTAATCTGGAGTTATGAATTTAGTTGGATGTGGCAAATTTGAGTGCAATAGAAGAAAATTTTCAGAATCTCCTTCGAGGCCCCATACAGAATCTCCTTCGAGGCCCCATACATCTAAATGGAAGCAGATTTTGAGCAATCTGGTTTACTGTTAAATTCAGAGAATGTTGAGAAGTGAAAGTGGCTAAAACTAATAAAAGAAAAAAAAAACAAGAGGAAAGTATACAATGTCAGGAAACTTTCCATTCTTGGTTACCTCGATCCATGGATACCAAAAAGAATGTCCATATTTGTAGAAAATCTTCATCGGGAATACATAATGCTAAAAACTCCACAGAGTGGAATGTTTCAGGTTTCGTGAATAAAGTCTGCATGCCCTGCCAAATGGTGATCATAGGCACTAGTATATGAAGTGAAGTTCCTCCTTGGCACAAATTTGTTACAATCAAGAAATGCCTTTCTAAAGACACCAAGTACTCGTACAAGCTTCGAGCTCGACTACTCCGAGGTCACAAACACCTCAAAAGGAGAGAAAACATGGGAGGAACTTACGTTTTGAGCTCGTTGTGTATCATGGAAGAGGCTACTCAATCCAAAATTACATCATTCCTTATTGTTCGCGCTGGAAGCACATATTGCAATGAGCGGAGGGAATATCAGAAGAATGATCAATTAAAAATGGCATGCAAATGCACTTCAATCGTGGAAGTGGGTGAGCCATGAGCGACGTAAAGAAACTATCCTTCATGGAAGGAAGAGTGCGAACCACTGCGTTTGCATGCACAGTAAGGAAGAATGAATCAACCATTGTATTGAAAACGTAAATCCACCAGTGTAAACAAAATATTCCAATCACTTCAGCTAGCTTGTGTTGCATTCTAAAGCGTTAATCAGGAAGCACAAAGGAATCCCGCCCAAATGCTAGGACCATGGCAACAGCCATGAATATGGAATCGGAACACTATTTCTTTATCCTCAAGGAAATTTTCTTCAAGCTCCAAGGACTCTGCATACCTCATAAACACCCACAGGAAGTCATTCATAGACATGACGGTGAAGTTTCTAAAACACACACACACATAGGGGAAGGAAATAAATTCATTTGACACTTTCAAAATCACCCAAGCAATGGTTTCTGAAATTGAAGTCAGTGACCATATATTAGATACGTACAGGCTGGGGAGTGATGAATGATGGCTACAGTTGAGGGAGAATTCGCAAAGAGTGGATCTCCACCCATAGCCCCATATACGATAGGTGCAGATCATACAAGTTCCAGGGGACATCGCGAAGTCAAAATCCTTCATGCGGCTCCAAATGTGCAGAGCACTCCCAAGAAATGTGATGAAGTCGTCAAGCAAGGGGGGCCTCCACCATACTCCTTCATATGCACTCAGAGCACAAAATTAACTCGCTGGCGAAAGTTTTGAAGAAGATGGAAATGTATAAGCACCTTTCGTGGATGTGGTCAAGCATACCTCATAGAGAAGAAATTCATGGATCCCCTCTACTAGCACCCATTCTTGATGAAAAAAATCTTGCCCAAGCATGAAGATTCAAACAGAATGATGAAAATATGAATTTGTTGTTCCTTAAAAGAATCCACCATCAAAATAAGCACAGCACATTTGTGCAAGTGGAGGAAGTATTCCAAAACAAGCAAAATCCGCCATACGCTGCAATCCCGCACAAGCATGAACGATGGGGCGAAAAATGCAATGATTGGAGGAATATCCTTGACTTAAAGAAAAATCCACGACCAAACCAAAATTGCACTCGCCGGGAATAGTGGAGCGCATTTTCTACCAAGTCGTGGAGTGGGGGAAAATCCTCGACAAGAGGAAATATCTATCACCTCTCCAAAATCTCGCCTCCAGGAATAGTGGAGCGCGTTTCAACCCAAGCGAAGGATGGTCAACATTAAGAAAATCCAGCACTTCCCCAAAACCGCACTCAAGCACAAACGAAGGCGCGAGTCAACTTGGTCAAAGGAGAACTTGCAAACAAAAGAAAACCCTCCAGCTCTCCAATATGTGAAAATTTTGGAAGGTTTTAAAATTCCAAAAAACGTTAAAATCATAAAAAATTTGAGAAATGTGAAAATTTCGGAAAATTTGGAAAATGGAAATTTTTGAAAAGTTTGGAAATCTAGAAAAGGTGAAAACTTGGAAAATGAAAAATTTTGGAAATTTTGAAATCCGAGATATCTTGAAAATTTCAAACTCGTGAAAAAAATCCAAAACTTGGAAAATTTGGAAGATTGAAAAAATCTCAGAAAGTTGAAAAAGTGGAAACCGTGGAGAATTTTGAAAACTCTGGATTTTTAAAAATTTGGAAAAAACCCAAGATTTCGAAAACTGGAAATTGGAAACAAAAGGCGCTTTTTGGATTTAAATTATAATATTAATTAAATATGATTTTATTCATATTTAATTAATAAACTTTCAAAAATCAAAAAACGAAAAAAGGATGAGAAATTAAAGATTAATTAAACATTGATTTTATCTATATTTAATTATTAAAAAAAAGCGACAAGATAATCATGAAGTTTGGAAGATTGAAAGAGAAATTAAATCGCTTTTTTAATTTGATATTTGGAAAATTAAATATTAAAATTCATTCTTTATTCAAGTAAAACTTCTTCAAAACGTAAAAGCGCTCAAATTAGCACGTTTTTTTGAAAATGGAGAAAAGCAGAGACAAATGGCATTTTTTGGAGAGAATTTTTGTCTTAATTGGCAGCTTCCTAAATTTAGCTTCTAGTTTTTAAAGCAGTTTTTTCAAGGTTTCAGTCTATATATGAAGGCTCTCTCTCTCATTTTGTCATCACACAAAGTTCAAATAAACAAGTTGAAGAGAAAATTTTAGGAATCAAGAGGATTCGAGCGCAGCTTTTTCGAAAATTGAGCAAAATTCTTGAGAGAAAAAACATTCCGAGTAGCAAGAAATTCGTTGTTTTTAGAGAGCGTGAAGGTTTCAAGATCCAAGTTTTGAAGGAATTTTTCAGTAAGTTGGAAAAGCTTGTGGAAAAGCATAGCTCCTTGAAAGAGAGAAAATCCAATTCTGAAGGAAGAGATGAAGAATTTGTCAGATTTTCATAATTTCCTCCTTAAGAATTTGGTCTGTTTTTTCGTTTTCCTGCATAATTCTTATGTTTGTTTTGATTTTTGTTTTGCAGGAATGGCGAAGCCAAGAGGAACAAGCATGACAAGGAAGCAGTTGATAAAGAATGAGCAGGGAAGTTTTTTCCCAGAGTCCAAGATTGTTTCAAAATAGACCGAAATTGGAGATACCGACCTTGGAAGCCTAGACATGACTGAGTTTCACAGGAGGATGTTTGGGTATAAAGATCACCAGCCAACCTATTTGGCCACCTGGATTGTAAACAGTGGAATTGTGGCTGCAGCTGGATTTCTTCCATCCTTTCAACATTCTGAGCTAATTGTGGAATGCGCCAAGCACTTCAATCAAAAGACAGGACAATTAACGATTCTGATGGAAACATCATTGCTGACCTTTCTCCACCAGCGATCGCTGAAGCATTTGGAATCCCTTCTTCCAGGAAGTTGGTAGTAAAGACAAAGGAGCAAGCTCAAAGAGTTTTCACTGCAAGAGTTCAATACTGTGAAAATGTCATAAATGACAAGTGGTTGAGAAAGAACAGATCCCATCACTCCAAATTGCCAAAGGAGTTGGTATGGCTGGATTTTCATAGGGAATATAGCGACTTGATCATGATGTTGAGTAGAATCTTTGACATGTCGCACTCCTATCTGTTCGAATCATGGATGTGGTACTTTGTCGAGCAAGTAGTTGAAGAGCACAATCACATGGACTGGGCTGGAATGATCAGTGACAACCTCAGTGAGCAGTTGGCGAACCTAGAACAATCACAGAAGTTTTATATGAGCTCCTATGTCATATACATGTTGGCACGGAGCACGAGGTATGAAGGATTGTGGTGTAAGGGGGCAATCAGAAGTGGCACTTCACAGTTGAAAGTCCACGAGTGTTTCTCTCAATTGCATTTGCAGGCCACAGATGATTATGTTCGGGTCAATGATGCCTTCGCAATGTGAATTGTGAGGACTTTGCAAAAAAGGTTGCACATGAGATTATCTGACAGAGCAATGAAGCTAGTGGAGGAATACGGAGCCTGGTTTATTCAATTTCCCACTTTCTCCTATATCAGTGTAGGGATTTTCAGCACAACCTTACAAGCTCCCAAGATATCCGACTGACAAGATGGTTTTGTTGGAACTCACTCGGCAGCTGACAGTGTATGACAAGATTCAGAAGGGGAAGAGGAAGTTGGGATTGGATTTCCCAATTTCCATAGAAGATAAAACTGAAGAGTGTCCATGTCTAAAGGCGACTGAAAGATCCCAGGACGAGTTGCTTTTCTTCCATCTGTCATTCTACTTAGGAAGGCCAAATTTCGATCCCTATAATAAAATCAGGTCGATGTCAGGTACAAGGTATCAGCACAGGACACACCTTGAAGATTTTTGGGCCAATGTTGCAGACGAAAATGAGATAAGAAAAAGGATGCACTCCAGATTGCCCCTGAGCATCATCAGAGCTTGCAAACTCTTTCACATATCTGATCAAATGGAAGAAGATTCAAATGTGCTTCAAAAAGGGTATAATCCATAAAAAGAAGGGGTTGCTCATCCCTATGACTGGCGAAGGAAGGAAATTTCAGATCTTGATGCTTTGGCAAAACCAGTCTTGGACTTCACAAGGTGGTGGGTTGAGCGGCAACTTGACAAAATGAGTGTACCAAAAGAAGAATGGACATACAAGTTGTCGGGACATCAACCACTGTGGGATGAGAGACCAAAGAAACCTTCTGCAGAAAGAGTAGAGGAAGGAGAGATTCCATCAGGGAGTGCAGAACACAGAAGGGAGAAGGGTGTTACACAAGAAACACACACAAAAAGGAGGTTGGATCTTCATGTTGAAGAGCCACAGTAGAAGAGACCAAGATCTGAGGATGTGCCATCCTCACCTAGTTGGACTCCAAGTGTGCAGGAGATAGGCACTTTCACTAGGCAAGAAGTAGAAACAAGCAGAAGGGAAAGAGGAGAGCAATGCATGACAAGGTCGGTGCAGGATAGATTGAGTATTAATGCCAATGAGGGGTTTGCGCCAGCAAGTAGGGAACGGGATGTTACCACCGAGGAAAGTCTTGGTGTGTTTTTCAGAAGGATAATAGAAGAAGAGATTCCCACGGCCAAAGAGGACATTCCCGCAACAGAGACACCAGCCCCGGAGGTGATGGCAGAAAGTTTTGGAGCCGAGGAAATCGACACAAGAGCAGTACAGGGACAGAAGCAGATGGCAGTTCAAAAAGATCAAGGTGTCGCCATTCCAAAATGGGTGAGCTAGAGGCTCCAAAGAAGTCAGGAAAAGGAGGTTGACTCGACCATCGAATTGAAGGAAATCATGAACAGGGTCAACCAATCACAGGAGAAAGGAAAAGCTAAGAGGTTCGCAAAGGTTGTCAGAGGAGAGTCCGAATCTAGAACCCTTCAGCTTGCAACATCGGCCGTGGACAAGACAAAAGATCAAATCACTCCAGATGAATACAACATGGCCGAGCTTGACTTAGGTCACGCCTCCCGAGAGTAGGTATTGGAGGAACTTGACGATTCTACACAAGTGGTCAAAAGTAAGATGAGGAAATTAGAAGAGAAATACCAGAGGCAGAAGGGAGAAATCAAAGCCTTATGCGACTACATCAGCAATCTACCTCGTCCAGTAAGGGAAGAGGGTCCATCTTTTGTTCCTCCGCCAGTTATTCCAACTGAGGCAGTAGAGAGTATAGATAGAATCAGTAGAAATTCTCAAGGGGCGGAGGCTTGGATCGAAGGCATCCAAAATGAGGCCCACAAGCATGTTGAGGACTTGGTACGAGTTTACAACAAGGCATTGGCCATCCTTTCCCAGATTCAGTACATGGAGGAATTGCGGGAGGATGAGCATATCTATCAGGATGAGATGATCGCGGAATTGCAGGAGTTGATGGAGACGCCCAGGCAGGTACTGGTTGACCGTGGGATCGTTAAAGAAGGAGAAGCATATGATTTCACCCGATGGTATGGAGCAGTGCTCATGGCCAAGGAAATGTTTGGGCATTTCATTGAGGAATATGCTTGATTGAAGGGAATAGCTGAGAACATCAAGCAGGAAATCTCCAACACTGTCACATCACTGGTATCAAAAAGGTTATATGAAAAGGAGATAATTGTAGGCAACCTAAAGAGTAAATTGGAAGAATTCTTTAGATTGAATTTCTTCACCAGCGATGATTTCGAGAACTTCTCCACCTTCTCGAATGATATGCACATTGCTCAGGATTTGTTGCCAGAATGGGAGGACAACTTGAGAAAGGTTGAATGAGCTATGGTAGCTTTGGAATTCAAGCAGGAATCAGCACCGAACGTTGGCGTAGATGAATTAGAAGCAGTATTGGGAAGATTCCAGGCATTCAGGCAGAGCGGTCAAAGGTAGACTCCGTGGTGGAGATGCATTTAATGCATAGTGGGCACGCTTAGTGGTCATTTATTGCACCCCACTTTCTCTCTGAGCATGCATGCATTATGGGTACTTATTGCCCACTTTGGTAGTGGATTCCTTTTTCATTAGTGTAGATTCCTTCTTCCTTGACCTAATCCTAATTAGGGCTAAGGTGGCATGATCAGGGCCATCAGTTATTGTTTGATCTGGGCCACCCATTGTATTCGAGGACCTTTTTAAAGGCCTCACTTCTCATTTGAAAGGAGTGGATTTTGAGATTGTTGCTACGAGCTACTGAGACAATAAAGTTTTCATTGTTGGTTTCATGGTGAATACTTGATGTGTTTTAGTGCTTGCTTGGTTTCATAATTCCCTCATTTAGTTTAGATTTGTTGGATAAAGTTAGATAAAGTGTTGTGATTGCAATGAGAAATATGGTGTTTTGATGAGTTCCTTTGGTTCATACTTTTGACGTTTTACTAATTGTAAATCGTTGTGCAAAGTTAGCCTGAACCTCATTCTTGCATATGCTTAACTTCTGTCATTTGCGTACATTGTTCTTCATGATGGTGTATGTGCTGGTATGAAAATCCTCTGCATAAACCTTGAAGATTGCACTGGTTCTCGTGTAGTTGTAGTATAACTTGGCGAAGCGAAACCTAGTTATTGGGAATTTGTCCACCGACGTATTGACCATTGCTATCATTTCCCTTAGGAGTAGATTAAAATTTCTGAACCCTACTTCCTTTTGCTTTCCGCATATTCTGAAAACTCAAAAAAGGTGTTTCATTGCAAATCTTTCTAAGACTGAAAACGTAAGGCCCCTTGTGATATCAGCAAATCACATTTACCACCGAGCTTATCCATGGTCAAGGCCTGACACAAAAGTAACCTTGAAGTGACCTATATGATCTTCTCGCAATCTTAGCATATACGGAACTTTGATCAAGAGAGGATAAGATACCTCGGTATTTTGTTCTACTGTTTGGTGGGTCATAAAACTCACATCAACTAGAACTAACATAAGTTTATGGAATACAGTCCTTAGCTAACTGGTTCTATAATTTCACGATGAGCATAGAGATTGTAAGAAACTTGGACACAACTTGGTCTCTCACGACCTATTTATTATTTAATAGTTTTTTGTTTTAACAACAACCAGTTATAAATTTTCCTTTATAAGAACTTCATAGCTTGGAGCTGTTCAAGGAACCCCTACTTAAGCAGGAATATGAGAAAAGAATCAGCATATAAAACTGATAAAGTTTTCTAAATACAGAGCCCCGTTTAATGGTGATTATCCACTGTTAAAGTTACTCTTTTTTTCAGCTAGAAATTCTTGAATTCAGAAGCTTAATTCTTAATACTAAGTCACCCCATTTACGTTCTTTACTTCATTTATCTTCTTACTCTACTTCAAGTATGCAGCCTTTACTCAACAACAATTGTGTAAAAGAAAGCTACAGAATATGGAAAGATTTATGCTTCCTTAATGAAGAGAGGGTTTACAGAAAATAAAATATGATCTAAGCTTGCTTCCACATGAAAAATCTTCTTTTCGAATTAAGCTACGAGTCTGAAAGTTTCCAGCCATTGATAGTTTCCATTCTTATTTTATTTTATTTTTATATTCTAAACAAGAGGAGACAGACCGGAGAAGCAAACAGTGCATGCATTGTACTTTGGGAACCACCATGTTTACTAAGTCTTTGCATGTGTCTGAAACAAACAATTCTTTCTAATGCAAAATTCAGGAAGCATAATTCCCAGTTTTAGCAATGATTCTTTCATAGAATTCAAACCCAAGTAGAAAAGTCTATGGAAAAAGAACAT
The DNA here is from genome assembly GCA_018584345.1 of Thuja plicata. Lineage (NCBI taxonomy): Eukaryota > Viridiplantae > Streptophyta > Pinopsida > Cupressales > Cupressaceae > Thuja > Thuja plicata. Next base: position 4,875,740 of record MU227713.1, on the reverse strand, counting down.
GCCTTTGATAAGGGCTAAGATTTGTAATTTGGCAGAGGATGATCTTTGTTAATTGCTAATGGTGCTTGCTCCTTTAACACCGCCCATCTCTTATAACACTATATAGCTCTGGAATTTCTCCTATGTTCTCTTATTCTGCCGGAACAGGGAAGCTATGAGTGTTTCCCTCCAACTTTCTTTCCACTGGAACTAACGCTGCACAAAAAACTATTATAGACCGCTGCTCTTGTGAGCTCCTACCCTTTCTTCCTGACGTGCGTGAATAGCAAAATAATTGTCGTCTATTTTCTTTTAACACCAAAACAAGAAAAAGAAAGAGAAGATAATCCCCCCATTCAAATGAGGAAACCATTTTTAATATAAATCGAATTCCCATTTCATGAAATTTGGATTTCGTTTGAACTTCCTTTCCTTAGAATTACAAGAAGCGGTCTCTACAAATGTGCCACTACTAGCATCGTGGGCAAATAAGCATTCAAAATTATCCTCACAATTTCCCAAAATGACTTCCAAATTCCATGTTTTATAATATGGCCGCCAACTCGTTTCATTTAATAATTCATAAGTAGTTGATCCTAATTCTGGTTCAGATTCAAATTCAGGGATTCGGCAAAAAAAAAATCGGCCCGGATCCTAATTCCGCGGGTACATATATTCATAGATTCCATACATGTAACATGTCAATGCTCATTCATCATTAGTTCAAAACTTCAAACTTCAAACATATAATGATAATAATAAGAAGTTAGAAGCGTGATTCTCATAAAATGATAAATC
>MU227713.1:4847464-4874913 GCA_018584345.1 Thuja plicata | reverse complement strand
CATTAGTTCAAAACTTCAAACTTCAAACATATAATGATAATAATAAGAAGTTAGAAGCGTGATTCTCATAAAATGATAAATCCATAATTGTCAATATATGATTATATCATATTCATACTTTACAAAAGTCTCAAAATGTCATTACATGGTGAACAAAGAAAAAATGGTGAAAAATGCTTGAGAGATGAATGAATGACCATCAAATGACCAAATGTATGCTTTATTGGTCAAATTAGGATTTAGAGGCTTTTTCGTTTTAAAAAAGAAGAAAAAATTGGCATGTGTGGCCTGTTTTTAGGCACTCACATGCTCGGATTCTCGTGGATTCCTCTGGATTCTGCCCAGATTCCAGTCTAGAATCCGGGCAGAATCCAAGCAGAATCAGGATCCGGATCGTACTGGAATCCGGATCTGAGGCATTTCAGAGGGATCCAGTAACATAGAATAATTCCTATACACTCCTTACACGCCAATTAAATATTTATTGTGGCTGCAAAGGTAGGAATTTAGTAATGTTTTACTATACTAGATTTATAAATCTCAGTTATCGTGAGGTTCTACATGTCACACTAAGCGGGTGACTTAGGATCTAATGTCTTCATAACGTTGGATTCCCTTAGACTTAAGTTGCCTCTAATTGAAAATATTAAGATTTAAATATGAAAAAGATCCCTCTAGTTCAACTCCAAATTGAATTTGAGAGTTACTTATAGTTTCTAGGTTTTGTTTTAGATAGCAAAATTCGTCTGTTAGACCTCTGTTAGTTTGTGTATGCTAAAAATCAACCTTCTTTCCTACTTTGCCCTAGATTTTGTATTTCTCAATCACATTTGCACAATCAACCCTCAATTACGGTGAAGGATCATTGCACCCACTCACCCCTTAAGCCTTCTTGAGCCTAGTGAGTCATCTTCCTTCTAATGCAATATAGGAGATAAGCCCAAGTTCACTAGTTTGCCCACTTGAACTAGTGAACATTTTTTCTAATGTTACAACCCCTAGTGTAACTCAAGAGTTACAAAAGTATGCCATATGACATAAATTTGGTTACCCACTCAATGGCAGAAATTAACACAAGCATCCTTAATCACATATTGATTACATGAGAATTATCCCCAACACAAGAAAGCAAACTAGGGAATTCATTTCCACATAACATGCCTTTTTGATAGAACAAAGTATTTTAAATTAGTACTTCAACTTTTCAAATGGTAGCTCCCTTCTTTGTCAAGGTATTTCCCTTGACTCCTCCATTTAGAAAAACCCTCTTCTTACAGGCAAAGAATCATCTTAGCCCTTGCTTGTTTTAAAAAGGACTAAAGTCCAAATGATAGTCCCCTTGTAGGAAAATAAATAAAAAATTAAAGAAGCCACTTTTCCAAAACCTCAACTTAATTCTATGTAAAGACCTTAAGGTTTGTATGATCTGAATCTCTGCTTTTCTTAAACTATAAAATTCAAAAACAAACTACTTACACAATATAGATTCAAGAAAATAAACATTCAATTATGTTGAACTCCAAATTTCTTATAGATCATTCAAACATTCAACGGTGCTTACACAGATTCACTAGAAGCTGCGAATTTTGGAACTTGATTTATTAATAGAAAACTGATATAAATTCTCTTAATAGCAGCAGTTGAGCTTACAGATTGTGCAGAACTCAGTATTAAGTTCGAACTACAACAGTAGAGGTGATTTGTGGGGGTTTCGTCCCTTCACCCAGACAGCAGAGGTGATTCGTGTGGGTTCCGTCACTTCACCCAGACAGCAGAGGTGATTCGTGGGGGTTTTGTCCCTTCACCCAAACAGCAGAGGTGATTTGTGGGGGTTTCGTCCCTTCACCCAGACGTGCTCAACAGTGACAACCATATTCAACATAACAAAAAAACATAGCAGAGTCTTCTATATGTACCTACTTGGGGCGATTTATTAACTCGTCGTGCAAGGCAAGTAAACAATCTGATTTGGCCCCTTTGTAGAAGTTGGTAGAAGGGTTCATTAACTTGTTGTGCAAGGCAGGTAAACAATCTGATTTGGCCCCTTTCTAGAAGTTGGTAGAAGATACAAAACAAAAAACTGATTTTCTGCAAGAAGACAAAGCTTGCATAGTTGGCAGCAATCTGATTTTTCTCTGATCTGCCTGCAAGAAGACAAAGCTTGCACACAGTTGGCAGTCAGCACTGCCGTCCAGGCCAAGTGGCCTCAAATTCACAGGTTCATCACATTCTAAACCTATATAAATGGTTTGTACTTTTGGTTTTTTCTTGTCTAAAATAAATTTCCCCTTCACAAGTTGAACACGGAAAAGATGAAGTAAAATGTGCTTTAGAAGCTTTTTGAGTTTTCCTTGAGATTTTTTTCTCTTATAAGTGAAGGGAAGAAAAAATGTATGTTAATGGCTAAATCTCCAAAGATTATCAGTTGTATCTAAGCATTTGAACAAACATACCCGATCACTCCCAAACATATTCACAATAATTACTTGACACTTTGCAAATTGTACTTCTTGTTAATAAATATAGATCAGAATAGAGAAGAAATGTAACGCTTTTTATTAATCTCACTTCTGCTGTATTAGATAATTTCCACTGTGATTGATTTCTAAACAGCAGATATGATCTTATATAAGTATATTATTGTGAAAGGACATGACCGTACATGACTGGACAATCACGTAGGGTCATGTCTTTCCACAATACTAATCGTTAATCATTTCTAATTATAATGATGCCATTTCATATTACTGTTTCATATTAAATCACTTAACACACGATGCAAGGTAATATCGTGATTGACTTTAGCGATATAGGTCACGATATGTATATGTATCGTGACTGCAGTCACGATACCTATACATATTGTGACTAGTATATACAGCAGTGATGTGAGTTATGGTATGTATATGTATCGTGACTGTTATCACAGTCACGATACATATACATATCGTAACTGGTATAAATATGACATTTGACTGTATTTCCTTCATAGCCGATCTCAGTATGAATATATATATTAATGATGAGCATTTGAAGACTTAAATACAATCGAAGCTATTTTCACAACACTCCCTCTTAGTAATAGAGGATTTAAGTTGTCTCTCAAAGTAATAGTATGTCATGATTACCGACACAATTCGGGACAACATAAAGAAGTCATAAGTCATGAACAATACTTATTATTTCAACATCATGATATCCGGCACAATCCAGGACAACCCTGTTAGGGTGTCAACCATGATACAGTAGTTATTACACAATCCAATAATAACATAAGCATCAAGATGTCTGGCACAATCCAGGACAACCCTGTTTGGGTGTCAATCTTGAAGCTTGGTTAACTATTGTCAAGATTGTCACCTTGAAATAGTAACCCCAATTATTTACACAGAAGATCGTCATCTTCTTAGAACACAAATGAAATATTTCAATATAATTTTATTTCTATTCATGAATACAAAGTACAAAAGTAGGAATCACATTCCAACAAGTTTAAAGTTTAGTCATATCAATTTTTCTCTTGAAATAATCTATCTTTAATTTTGCAAGAGGTTTGGTAAAGATGTTAGCATTTTTTTCTTCAGTGCTGATATAAACTAGTTTAATGATGTTCCTATCAACCATGTCTCTTATGTAGTGGTAAGGAATCTCTATGTTTTGATCGATTATGGAAGACTGGATTCACTGAGAGTTTGATGCAGCTTTGATTATCACAATGAATAATGGTAGGTTTCAAGGGTTTTCCAAAGAGATCAAACAATTGCTTCCTTAACCAGACTGCTTCTCGAGCTCCCATAGAGGCAGCCATGTATTCTGCTTCAGTGGAACTATGAGCAACAGCCGACTATTTCCTGTTGAACCAAGATATCATTGCTGATCCTAAACTAAAACAACATCCTGTGGTACTCTTGCAATCTGTGGAACTGCCTGCCCAATCAAAATCTGAGTAACCCTGAAGTTGGGCTTCAACTTTTTCATATTTCAAAACAAGTCCAACAGTTCCTCGTAAATATCTCAATATGTGTTTAGCAGCCATTAAGTGAATTTGCTTAGGTTCACACATGAAGTGACTTAGTACATTTGTTGCATAACAGATGTCAGTACGTGTGTTTACCAGATACATGAGGGATCCAATAATTTGTCTGTATGGTGAGGGATCCGTAGGTTCAAAATCTTTTGCTTCACCTTTTAGCTTGTGTAGATTTGTTTCCATTGGGGTAGCCAATGGTTTACAATCCCATCATTCCGAATCTGGTTAGGATGTCAGTGGTATACTTTTCCTGATTTAAGAAAATGTGATGAAACCATTTGCCAAATTTCTAGACCTAGAAAGTTGTGTAGTACGTCCATATCGTTCATATCAAACTCAGCTACCAGGTCTTGTTTGCATTTTATAATCAGGTGATCTTCTCCCGTTATAAGCAAGACATCAACATAAAGGACTAGGATTATCATATCACCTTTTACTACTTTGAAGTAGATGTTAGGGTCTGCTATGTTCTTGGAGTACCCTAGTTTTGTGAGATAGTTGTCATCCTTTCATACCATGCTCTGGGGGCTTGTTTAAGGCCATAAAGAGCTTTTTTTAACTTACATACATATTGATCTTTATCATGTGAGATAAATCCTTCTGGTTGCTCTATGTATACTTCTTCCTCAATTTTCCCATTCAGAAAAGCAGACTTGACATCCATTTGGTGTACCTTCCATCCTTTAGATGCTGCAATTGCAAGAATGGTTCTTACAGAGGTGTATTGAGCTATGGGAGCAAAGGTTTCTTCATAGTCAATCCCAGCCTTTTGTGAGAATCATCTGGCAACAAACCGAGCTTTGTGTTTTTCAATGCAGACATCTGGTGCATATTTGATTTTGAATAACCATTTTGAAGAGACAACTGATTTGTCTTTGGGTCTGGGCATAACATCCCAAACATCATTTTTCAGAATGGACTGATATTCTTCAATCATGGCTTCTCTCCAAGCTTGTTTTGTCAAGGCTTTTTCAACACTGTTAGGTTCAGATTTTGTAAGCTCAGTTAGAAGGGCAGTATAACATTTTTGTGTTCTTGTTCTCTTTTTTTCTCCGAATATTTGATCTGGCTCTATATTATTTTCTTCAAACATCTTTCTTGCCCATAAGGGTCTCTTTTTGTTATTTGATATTTCATTATTCTCAACATTTGGACATGTAGGCTCAATATTTGAAGGTGTAGGCTCAATATCTATTGTATTATTATCTCTTTCATTCTCAGTATCATCCTCAGTGTCTATGGATATGAAGTTTTCTTCAAACTTTACATCTCTGCTGATTTCTACTGATCTCTGGCCTGGGATATAGATATGATATCCCTTAGTATCCTCACTGTATCCTATGAATATACCCTTCTTCCCAGAGGGTTCTAGTTTAGTTCTCTTTTCTTTTGGAACATGAATGTAAACAGGACAACCAAACACTCTTAGATGACTTAAGTCTGGTTTGTTTCCTGTAAATACTTCTTCTGGTGTAGTATTTTCTAGTATAGCATGAGGACACCTATTTTGTATGTATACTGTTGTATTTGCAGCTTCAGCCTAGAAGGAGATGTGAATGATTTGGTCATGCATCATGGCTTTTGCTGCTTCAATAATGGTTCTATTTTTTTCTTTCCGCTACTCCATTCTGTTGGGGATTATATGGTACAGTATACTCCCTCTTAATCCCAACAGATTTGCAGAATTCTTTAAAACTATCAGAAGTATATTCACCTCCATTATCAGACCTTAGCGTTTTTATTTTCTTTCCGGTTTGATTTTCAACTAGTGCTTTGTATTCTTTGAACTTAGATAGAACTTCATTGGATTCTTTTAGTTTTAGGAAGTATATCCAGGTTCTTCTAGAGTAATCATCAACAAAGATTACATAGTATAAGGCACCTGACAGGGAGTGTGTTGACATAGGACCACATAGATCCGTGCGTGAATAAGTTCTAATACATTTTTAGATTTGTGTTCACTTGTCGAGAAGGATCCTTTTGTATTTTTTCCTAAGGCACAACCTTTGCATATACTCGAATGTTCAAGTTTAAGATGAGGTATCCCTGAGGTGATTCTTTTTAGGATTCGAAGAGCACTATATCTAATATGGCTAACCTTTTGTGCCATATCTCATTATTGTTTTGAACTTCATGGCTTAAAGTAATTTTTTGTTCACCACATAACTTATATAGACTGCCTTCCCTAGATCCTATAGTAATGGCATTCTTGATATTGGAATTTTTAGTCCAGAGAAGAACTTTATCTTCATTGAATGTGACTCTATATCCTTGATCAGCTAGTCCTGATATGGAGATTAAGTTTCTTTTTATACCAGGTATATATAGTACTTCTTTTAACTGTAATGTCACTCCTCTTATCTTGATTGAACAGGTCCTAATTCATTTCACGGGATAAGTAGAGTTGTCACCAATTGTAACTTCTTCCGAGGAGTTTCCTTTAAAGGATTCGAATTGATCCCTGAATCCAGTGATATGTCTGGAGGCTCCACTATCAATTATCCAGGTACTTTTATTTGAGTTCAATTCACTTGACAAAGCTAGGAAGAAGAGTGGGTTTTTCATTTCTTTGACTTCAGCTAGTGCAGCTTGAATTTTCTTCCTTTCTAGACAAAATTTGTGAATATGCCCATATTTCTCGCACTTGTAGCATTGTACTTTTGAAAGATCCTTTCTATTGAAGGTTTTAGTACTCCTCTTCCTTTTTGAAATTTTTTTCTTTTTGTTAGATGTGTTTGTATGGAGTGCCAGAACTTCACTTTCTTTGTTGGGTCCTATTCCTCTTGAGATTAATCTCGATTCTTCTTGAGTGCAATCATTCTTTAGTTGTTCAAATTTTGGTAATGGAGGTCTTGCACTTATGCACTGAATGAATGATTCCCAGGAAATAGGTAATCCTCTTAGAACAATTAAGGATAGTTACAGATCATCCATATCATTTCCAATAGTAAGGAGTTGATCCCTTAACTCTGAAATTCTCAGAAAGTAAGAGGTGATTGTTTCCCCTTTATTCATTTTTATATTCATAAGTTGTTGTTTCAGAGTCAATAATCTACTAGCATTGTTGATTTCAAATGTGTCTTGAATGGTTTTGAATATTTCAAAGGCAATGGTTAATCTTGAAATGCTAGGAAGTATAGAGTCTTTGACAGAGTCAATAATCAACTTCCTGGCTTTATTATTTCGTCTTTTCCAAGTGGATTTTTCTACTTCATCTTCAGGTATTTTTGGTTCTTTCTCTATGTAGTCCTCCAATTCAAGTTCTAATAGAAGTGAAGTAATTCTAGTTTTCCAAGATATAAAGTTGGATGCACCCTCAAGTCTATCTTCCATTCTCATACCATGAGCCATTTCTTCTTGTTATTATAATATACACAAATATAATCTTTTTTTTTATTTATTATGATTATATAAGATGTCTATAAAAAATAAAAAAATATACCTTCTCTAATAACCTGGCTCTAATACCATGTTAATAAATATAGATCAAAATAGAGAAGAAATGTATGTTGTATTAGATAATTTCCACTGTGATTGATTTCTAAACAGCAGATATGATCTTATATAAGTATAAGAGTGAACGGTTATTATTGTGAAAGGACATGACCGTACATGACTGGACAATCACGTAGGGTCATGTCTTTCCACAATACTAATCGTTAATCATTTCTAATTATAATGATGTCGTTTCATATTACTGTTTCATATTATAATTAAATCACTTAACACATGATGCAAGGTAATATCGTGATTATTGACTTTAGCGATATAGGTCAAGATATGTATATGTATCGTGACTGCAGTCACGACACTTATACATATCGTGACTAGTATATACAGCAGCGATGTGAGTTACGGTATGTATATGTAACGTGACTATTATCACAATCACGATACATATACATATCGTAACACTGTTATAAATATGACATTCGACTGTATTTCCTTCATAGCCGATCTCAGTATGAATATATATATATTTATGATATGAGCATTTGAAGACTTAAATACTATCGAAGCTATTTTCACAACACTTCTTCACATGTATTTACAAGCATTCCACCTCAATTCTTTGCTTCCACTCTTCACCATTATTTTCACATTACCTCAGTAAATGTGCCACTTGTTTACATTGATGTTTACTTCACCTTGGATACTATTTGTTCATTGGCTTGCATCATAAGTAGTGTAGTTATTCTCAGGTCATCAGTAGGATGAAAACATAGGGCCCATATGCCCAACTTTATTTACGCAATCATTATGAGGATATGTTGCAACAGACTCGAGCCCACAACTTTATCTTTGTAGTGCCATTTGTTGAGAGATAGAAGTAAATCTAAGTTGCCGATGCAGGTGCGGATGCGAGAATCGAGTGCGCGAATGTGTAAATTTTTTTTTTGTAGATGCGTTTGGATGCGTTTATATATATATGTATTATCATCGATGCTTTGATCCGACGATTTCGGTTTGTTCCATCTCTAAATCTTATATCAGTGACTGGTGATTGTTACCTTTCCAGGCAGACATGTTAATGACCTGGTGATTCCCACATGTTAATGAGAATCCTATCGATACGATTAAGGTATGTTAATTACTAAATCTTATTACCTTAGATTAAATTTATACCAGTTTCTGACCTGACTCGAAATACAAGTCGATGGTTGGTCATGCTTGTCATAATCAATATTGCCATCAGTATCATTGATATTTAACTCCAATAATGTTCGGCTTTAATATCGCAGGGGATATTGAAGTTCATGAATCCAGAGATAAAGAGCAAATATGTCTGAAAAAATAAATACTCCCATAATAACTTGTCTTCTCACATGCCACTGTGAATGATGGTATTTTACCGACTCGTGATTTGGCTTAGTGATTCCCGCATATGATTTTCGGCAATGACATTTTGTAAACAAGAGATTTCAGCTGCCTAGGATGCACTTCCGGCCGGCATCCACAGGGTATCCGCATCGGAATCAGCATCCGCACACATCCGCTCCCGCATCCGGCATATACCCATGCGCATCGGTATCTTAGAAGTAAATATATACCAAACAAGAACCAACAAGCATAACATAAATGGCAGCCAGGAATATGGAAGCATCCAAATCACTGCAAGAGGCTTCTACATGCAAACATCTAATCCAAGAGAGATGCAGAGCATAGAGCATGCATTACTTACATGTTCTACTTGAATAAGAAACATAACAATCATAAATGCAACAAAACAACTGAAAAACTCAACGCCCTTCAAAAGTAAGTTCTATTCTCCAAATTCCAGTTACAGCTAAAAAAAATCCTGGATTTTGGTGAAAGCAAGGAGCAGCTATTAAAAAATTGTATCAAATATAATATTTGAATGAAAGAAAGCTGAAATTTATTTTAGGTAAGTAATACTAACAAATTAATGCAAACTCTATAACTAATAAGTAAAGTGTTTAAATTAAGAGCTGTAAGCCTAAATTGTAAATTTAAGAACAACTATCAAAACCAAACTGCTTATGTATATCCATATTAAGAATCCATTTATCCAGTGATATCTGATACAGTGAAACAAAGGCAGCATTCCGGTACCCCCTACCTGCCCTTTTATGTTTTTATATCTTTTGTAGTGTTTTGTTAGTTTCGGTTTTTGCTGTTTTTAGATATTTTTGTGTTGCTAAAGAGGATGCAACCAAGGATGCCCTGCTGTTCCCAACACAGTCCAAACACATCCTTGCACTTCCTCTGCCATACCCAGGGCAGCAGGGCATCCCCAGTATTGCCAAAAACAGGTCGCATCCCTCAAGAAATTCCCAATTGAAGGAAATGTTATTGGAATGCCGCCTAATTTTTAAAAAAATCAAGGGCTGGAGGGGAACATTTCATTCCCATTCCCCATCTCTGAAACAACACCCGGATCCCCATGGGCACCTCCCTGTAAAACCATGAAAGTAATAGAGTTTTAGGCCACAAAACCTAAATTCTAGAATTATTTTAAGCACTACCTTCCTTGTGGCCTGTAACCTTCAAAAGACAAAAGACAAGAAGGCAGATTTTGTATAATTCACATTACTAAGTTTCCCATAGTCAATCAGACCACACATCCGGTTTCCAGTCTTAGGGAAAACCTCAACCTCGCTAGGGCGTACATGACCAAGAACGGCTGCAAGTTCTGGGAAAATTTATCAAAAAAAAATTAAAAAGATGCCCTGGTCGCTGCATCCAGCCAAGAAATAAGTCCGGAATGTTGTGGCATAAAGCCAAAAATGTTATTGGAATGCCACCGAATTTTTTTTTAAAATCAAGGCCTGGAGGGGAACATTTCATTCCAATTCCCCATCTCTGAAACAACACCTGGATCCCCATGGGCACCTCCCTGTAAAACCATGAAACTAATAGAGTTTTAAACCACAAAGCCTAAATTCTAGAATTATTTTAAGCACTACCTTCCTTGTGGCCTGTAACCTTCAAAAGCCACATGACAAGAATGCAGATTTTGTATAAATTACGTTACTAAGTTTCCCATAGTCAATCAAGCCACACATCAGGTTTCCAATCTTAGGGAAAACCTCAATCTCGCTAGGGCTTAAATGACCAAGAACGGCTGCAAGTTCTGGGAGAATTTATCAAAAAAGATGCCCCGGTCGCTGCATCCTGCCAAGCAATAAGTCCGGAATGTTGTGGCATGAAGCCAAACATGAGTTCAGTCCACTGGTGCGGCACTAAATCAAACGTGAACTCGATCACTGTTAAACATCTAGCCCTTGAAAGAAAATTTAATTTGCCAAAAGGTGACTGACACCTATTCTACACGAACCAATATCATTTGCAACTAATTTTTTATACCACTCCTTACGCGCCACGTAATAAATAAGATTCAGTACCGTGGGAACTGGCGTAGACAAGCAACGAGGAAATAAAATCTACATAAACTTCAATATATTCATTTTGCAAAACATACCAAAGACTTAGGTTTCCTGAGTCGACGACATAATAAAAAAATTTGAAAGTTCGGGTCCTAAATTTAAAGTTTTGCAATAAAACTCATATAAACGAATTAAAGCAAACAAAGAAAAACAGCCCAAAAAAATAACTTGCATTTGTTGCTAAACCCTAAACCCTATATCTCAGCAACAAAAAATAATTCAATCTCTACAGCTTATCCTAAAAAAGAAGCAAAGGATTGGGCATCAAACCTGTAATGGTCCCATGGACTACAGTCCCATTTTTTAGTTCAATGTTAACTGTTTCGTTGTTCAACTTCATCAGAAACCTACGAAAATGGAACCCAAAAGAAACGGGACGATCAGATGCATATAAATAGACAGTGAACGATGCATATCCTCCAAGAAAACACGTCAAAATCATTTTCTTCCAAGATAAAATGAGAAAAAAGAAAACCCACAAAGAATGAAACCTCGAGTGTCATTGAGCATACCGTACAAGCTTCATGGTTGCAAATGTTGCGACGCTCAGCTGTAGTTCTTAAGCGGCTGTTACTGTTCTAACCATGCACGTATAGCTCCAAATGTAAAGACACTCATAAGTAGTTAGAAGAACTTATGTGATAAATCAATGATACAGACAATTCGAGGACGGAGGCATTCCCTATATTTACGCAGAAGTATTTCGTTATTATGATAGATGGAATGGCGAAATGTAGTTTTCATCCAATTTCCTTTCCACGGCTCTGAAGAGATCCGAATTAAGATGGGAGAAATGGCCGCGACGGAGCCGTGGAGGATTCAGCTGAAGTGCAACCAATTACCCGATCAAAAGCATAAACATAATGTGAAGAATTTGATTGAAAATTGTGAACCAAAGACGCAAGTCAAAGTTCCTCCAATGAAAAGAAAGAAAGAAAGAAAATAATTTTGACGTTGGGAGGCTAAAGAGAGCTTATGGGATAGACCATCTCATACGCTGAAATTTTAATTTCCACCCTTTTCTTGTGAAGCTTGATGATGAGTGTCCTCAATTATTCAACCGTCTCCTCATTGAAAAGATCAAACCATGAATTCACGGTCAAAAGAGTATTAAAACTATCCCGACTGTCCTTGAAGGCGTCACATTAAAAAATGAAGTGTTTTTATGTTTCTACCTTATCGGAAGTGTAGAAAATATAAATTCTTTCTTCCCAGGTTTCTTTAGGCCTTTTCCAACATCCGGTTTCACAACGAAGTTGATGTGAATTGGTCTTTAATTGGGCAATGAGAATCTTGGCTCTCCAAGACATATTAACCCCAATGTACAATTTTTTATGGAAGTTACGAGTAGGATTAAACTCCACAATATAATACTATTTCTTTCTAGTTAAACCTTTATCCCAAGAACACTTGTGGAACTTATTCATAACAAAAGTCTTTATTTCTTTACTATTTGAGGGGCAAGAATTCAAGTGAATATCTCATTTATTGAGCCACTTGTTGTTTTGACGCATCCACATCTTCTCTCTTTTGCACAATGTGTCCCTGAAGACAACTTTAGGCAATTTGTCCTCATCCATTTGTTCAGTTCTTTTTAAGTATCGTATAAGACGCACCATAGCAATTGCTTCAATAGGACTAGCCCCAACCTCACTCAACATGATATCATACGGAACTGAGTTTTTTTGTTTGAACTCGTTTGTAATTAGGCGTTTTTGGATTTTTTCAATTTCCTTCCATTGTAAATCTAAAGTGTTGTTGGCCCACAGTTCACACCCATAGAGAACAACCGGTAACACTAAAAGACCAAAGAGAATTTGAGTAGTCTTCCAATCTCATAGCTCGACCTCTCTACATCTATTTTGGAAGGCATAAAACACTTTCCGACCTCCTAAAATACGCTTCTTTCTGCACCATTCCCAACTCAAATTTTTATTGAAGTCAATTCCTAGGTATTTGTAATATGACACCTCTTCAAGGATGCTGCCCTGAAAGTAAAACTTATATTGGTTATGTTTTCTTTTAATAGAGAAGACCATCACTTTCATTTTGCTGATGTTGACCTGCATCCCCACCATGTTGCAAAAATGCTCAAGGGCAAGTAAGTGTTTTTGTAAGCCACCGACAGAATTAGAGATCAGCACAAGGTCATCCGCATACAAAAGAGGTCTAATAATAAACTTGCCCAAATGTACACCATCTCCACCTTGAAGGTTTAACCACTCCTCAATTTTATCAATATACAAACCAAAGAGTATGGGGGACAAAGGGCACCCTTGCTTGACCCCTATATCACTTCTGAAACTCTCAGAGATGTCATCCGCAGTTTGTTTGAAAGCTAATTAGTATTTGAAGTGTAACTTTTGGACAAAAAATGTGAATTATAGTAGAAAATGTTAACATGAAATTAATGCGTTGTAGTTTTTTAATAAGATTAGATGTGAAAGATGATTTGCATTTAATATGCATTTGGATATACCAATCATAAGCTACCACCCATATATAAAAATTTGCATAAAAAATAATTATTTCACATGAAATAATTCACAAAGTGAATGAAGAATTGTCCATGTGAATGAAGAATTGTCCATCTAAGTCAAAAGATGAGCACAAATAAATTTTGGGAAGTTGGATTGTTTTGTGTTTTTAATATATGAGGTGAAGAAGTCAAAAATGATTATGGGATTTATTGTCATGGGGCATATAGCCAATCTTGGTAGATTTGTTACCATTTACATGTCAATGTTCTAATTAAAAAAAGAGTTGTTGTCACTTCCAAGGTTGTCCAAATTGAAAGTTTTTTAGATTAAAATAATTTCAAATGAGTATTTTTTTGCAATGATTATTCCCATCTAAAGCCAATAGAAATGTAGAGAAATCACATTTTAAAATTTTCAAAAATATGTACATTAAAAAATATAAGTTTAGAAATGAAAAAAATCTCCAATATGATTGGTTCAACTAATACCAAAAAAGAATCAGCATGAATGCATAAGTATTCTTGCCTTGGCAGGAACTAATAAATTGAAAGATATTAAATTTCTTAAAATTAACTTTATTTAAGAAGTGGTCTCATATATCCATATTAAAAAAAAATTGCAATATTTTTTTGAATTTTTATTTTCCATCCCTTTTTGGGGCATTGTTTGTTGCTACAAATTTGTCTTAGATTGATTTGCTAGTTGATCTTTTGTCTCTCAATGGATTTTTTTGTCAGCCTAATAATGTTGGTCATGCGATGGTTGTCGTTGGTGCTGAGACCATGGGAGTTTCGAAACTAGATGCTCTAGTTTTGTGTCCCTCTACTTTTCAAACGAAGTTGGGTGTTTTTTCTCCATGTGGGTCCTCTAGTTCCAATCATCATGCTTCCTTTCTAGATCTACTTAGGAAAATATTTTTTGTTGCTAATGGTGCCAAGGTTGCTACTTCTAGGCAAATGAAGGGTCATGTTAATTTAAAAGTCTCTTATGTTGCTACTACTTGTGTGATTCCTCTAGGGAAAGCGGTGTTGGATTGTGAGGGTTACTTTCCTGAATCTCCCTCGATGTGGATCTTCTTAGCCTTGAGCCTACAACCCACTTGGAGCGCTAGCAATGCTGCTCTTGCCTCTGCAACATTGTTAGTGTCATGATGCAATCTTTGTGTTGCTAAAGCAATCAAATTACCTTTCCAATCTCTCATAATCACCCTTGCCCCAGATGGGCCTGGATTCCCTTTTGAAGCTCCATCGAAATTCACCTTAATCCATTCTACTTCTGGTTTTTTCCCATTTCACTTTCTTCGCTTCCTTAATAATATTCTTAGCATCGCTCAGAGCACCATTTCTGAACTTCAAACAAGGCCATCTAGCATGAATCTTCCTGTCATTTATAGATTAAACCAGATCACCCTCCTTTTTCATTAAAGTTGCCCCCGTTACTTCCTCAGTAGATACATTTATCCTACCTATAACTATTTCTAGTGATTCCATTTTTCCTTGAAAAATTATTATGTTCCGCTCCTTCCAAATTTCCCATATTATGATAAATGGGAAGATTTTCCAAATTGCAGACATCGATGTTGCTTTTATAGGTCGATAGGCCAAATTTCAAAACCTCTTTCACTTTATTTTGCATAGGTCCCATCCATTGAAATTTGGATTTAACCATTGAGCAGCATTCACGAGAAAAGGGACATTGAATTTGCAGGCACTGATCCACATCTTCTAAGGCTGAATTACATCGAACACATTTAGTTGGTCCACAATATCCAAATATTTTTTGTTTTCCTGTTGTTAAAATTCACTCATGCACTGCAAGCCAAGCAAAGGTCTTGACCTTTGGTAAAAAATCTCAATCCCAATAGATCTTGATCGGAAAACTGTTATAAGCTTCATCATTTTCTAAATATGTATACCCCAACTTCACTGGGTAAATGCCACTAGTTGTTGTACACCAAATGATTTTGTCTTCCTTTGTTATCCGTAACACACTCCTATCTTGGAATAGGTTTTCCATAATAATCATCTGATTCTTATTCAAGCCAGCATCAACTAAACTTCTCCAAGTCCACTGAGGACCTAATTGTGTTTCTTTGAGTGCAAGGTAATCAAAGACCTTTTCTCCCCATTTTTTTAAGAGTCTCCTCACATCATTATGTCTGACATCATCCTTTAGGGCTTGTAAATCATTCCAGGAGTCTCTCCAAAACAACGCTTTGTTTCCATCACCAACCTGCCATGAGACATGATATATTATGACCTTCCTA
Organism: Thuja plicata; assembly: GCA_018584345.1. NCBI lineage: Eukaryota > Viridiplantae > Streptophyta > Pinopsida > Cupressales > Cupressaceae > Thuja > Thuja plicata. The sequence goes on along the minus strand of MU227713.1, from coordinate 4,859,229 downwards.
CAATCCAAAATAAAGTTCCACATGGTTGACCCTCTGGGGGGTTCCTAGTAGTGAGAATTATTTCATTTTCTAGAGAATCCAAATATTTGGACTTGATCTTCTCCCAAAGCCTTTGAGGATTGGAATAAATATCCCATACCAATTTGGCTCCTAAAGCCTGATTCATTCTCTTCCAGTTCTTGAGACCAACACCACCTTTGGACTTATTTTTGCATATCTTTTCCCATGACAACAAAGGTCATTTGTCCTCGTCCCCATTTCGATTCCAAAAGAATTTTCTCATTCTCTTTTAATAAAGCTTAAAACTTTATTTGAAATCTTAAGGCAACTCATTGAGTATATAGGAATAGCTGAAATGACCATTTGCAAAAGGAGAATTCTTCCTGCTAATGTTAGCCATTTTCTTTTCTTGTTAGAAAATGGTCAGCGCTCCCCTCGGGATTCATGACAAGGGACTAACCACCTCCTATGGATTCTATAAGTATAGTGGTTGTATCGGGCATTGACAGGTCGATATTTTGGTGCAACGACAACCACACTTATAACAAGTGGTATCAAAGCTTGGTCACAGGTTGGAATCTCCTCGAGTAACGTTGAGGGGAAGATTGTTAGAAAAATGGTCAGTGCTCGGCTCAAGATTCGTGACAAGGGAATAACCGTCTCCTATGGATTCTATAAGTATAGTGGTTGTATCGGGCATTGACAGGTCGATCTTTTGGTGCAACGACAACCAAACTTGTAAAATTTCCGTCCTTCCATTTTTTTTAAACAACTATCCATAAGGTCTTTCCATAGATGCAGTTTGCATGTCCCTTCAAAAAGTTGCACACCCAAGTATTTTCCTGGCAACTTTCCCATTTTAATTTCCAAGATATTACATAACTGCCTTTGATGTTCCAAACTTGTATTAAAGAAATAAATTTTAGACTTCCTCCAATTCACACATTGTCCCGAAGCTTCACCATAAATGTCCATGGTTAATTTTATAACTCTTTCTTCCCTATTTGTTGCTTCTCCAATAAGATAATTATCATCCACAAATTGTAGACAAGAAGTGGGTTCAACTTCGTTTACAATACTTATTCCTTTCCATTGTCCTTCCTATCTTTTACTAGAGATCAATCTTCCCATCACTTCTACCATAATTATAAAGAGGAAAGACGATATGGGGTCACCTTGTCTTATCCCTCTTGAAGTGTCAAATACACCCTAAGGGCTTTCATTGACAAGAATAAAGAATCTGGGGATGTTTATGCAACTTGCAATCCATTTCAGCCAAGCCTCTCCAAAACCAAATTTTCTAAGAATCTCAATCAAAAAACATCTATTAACATTATCATAGGTTTTTTTAATATCTAGTTTGATAATAATCTTAGCCACTTTTGCTTGTCTAACTGTATGAATTGCCTCGTGGGATATGATGATTCCTCCAAAAATGGATCTGTTGGGGGCATATCCACTTTGTTTCGATGAAATGATATGTTCAAGAATAGTCTTAAGTTTATTAGCAATGACCTTGTAAGTAATGTTACACAAAGATATGGGCCTAAAATCATCAAATGTCATACTTTTTGCCTTCTTTGGAATAAGAGAAATGAAAGTGTTATTGAAGTCTTTTAATATAAATCCTCCTGCCCTAGATTCCTCCACCACTTCCCAAATATCTTCTCCCAAAATTTTCCATATTTTTTGGAAGAAAATGGCTGGAAATCCATCTAGCCCTGGGGCCTTATCACCACCAAGTCTAAAAAGAGCTTTTCTTACCTCTTTCTTAGATATTGGCTTCATTATAAAGGTGTTTTGATCTTCTGATATGCTTTTGGGTATAAGATTTAACAAATCCTCAGTTCTCCTAAGCTCCCTCGGGTTTCTAGAAAATCTATTATGATAAAAGTCTACGACTTCTTGATTTATCCATTGAGGGTCAGCTAACATGATCCCCTGTTCATTTTGAATAGAATATATTTTAATTTTGGCTCTTCTCACTTTCACAAATTTGTGAAAGAATTTTATATTTCTATCCCCATCTTTCAACCAAGTCTCTCTTAACTTTTGCTTCCAAAATGTCTCTTCTCTTGCCAATATCTCTTTGTATTTCGTATGAAGATCCTGCTCTTCCTCATAAACTTTTTCATCCATTCCTTCATAAATAATATTTTCATTTAATGCAACTAATTTTTGTTCTAGTTTAAGTTTTTCTAAAAACATCTCTATTCCAAATCTTTAACAGATCCTTGAGAATTTGTAATTTTTTATAGAATATAAATGATTTGTTACCTTCCCAAGTAGGGGAATTTATCCACCAGTCCTTAATTATTTCCATAAAATCTCCTCCCTAAAACCACATTGCTTTAAATTTAAAGGGAGGTCTTGCAGGGGTCATATCCTCTTGAATGTTGCAACAAAATAGGAAGTGATTCGAGCCTAATATTGGAAGAATGTCAACACTACATAACCAATTGCATCTGTCCCAATGCCCAACCTAAAGAAATCTATCTAGTTTTTCTGCTATATTCAAAAAGTCACTCCTCTTATTGGTCCATGTGAAGCCCCCTACCTAAAATCAATCTCCATTAGTCCATTGTTCATGACAAAATCTGCAAAATCCCTTTGGTTGCTTAATATCCATCCTCTTCCACCTTTTTTTTCTATTGGGATTAGAATGACATTAAAATATCCTCCTAACAGGAATATGTCATCATTTTTTTCTTCTATAAAACTAGAGATGATGTGTCATAGTTCCTTCTTTTATGTTGGATTATTTGGGTCATAGATATTAAAAACATAATTTTTTAATAGAAGTTGCCTTGAAAACTTCTATCCATTTCCAATTTGCATATTGACTTAAAAGCCCCACCTCAACAACACTATTATCCCATAAAATGCAAAGCCCTCCAGAAGCCCCTCTTGCTTCTGTAAAACAACTATTCCATCTACTAAAGTGTTTTTTAAAAGAGTTGTTATCATTCACCTTCAACTTTGTCTCTTTCAACAAACCTATATCTTCTCTCACTTGATTAAGACCTCTTTTGATCAAGCAAATCTTGTCAGGGGCATTGCAGCCCCTGACATTCCACAATAGGAGCCTCATTGCTTCCATAAAAAGGCATAGCCTTTTCCCGATCTCAGCAATTTTGTTTTGTTTGTTGCACAACCAACCATTTCTAATTTCTCCCTATTTGTTTAAATTCCCTTTTTCCTTCTTTCACCTATTTTAAGCTTATTGAACTTTGATTCAGTTTGGTCCAGACTTCTATGGTCCATAATGTTTGGAGTGTCGTATAAGCCCAACTCATCTTCCTCTCCATCCTCACTCTGCGAGCTATAAATTATGTTTGAGTGATCAAATTGCCTCCACTGTCTCTTGCATCATCAAAGGATCTCTCCAAGTTTCTTATGGGTGAAATCCTTTCATCGTTGACATCCAATCTTTTCTTTGCATTTCCATATATTTCTATATCCTTATCTTTTAGATCCACATTTTCTTGGTTTACTTCTACTTGAGGATTATCACCTCTATTATCATTTACCTATTGAGATGCATTCATTCCCGTGTCTGCATATGGATATATTTTTGGGACAAAACCTATCCCTCTGGAATTATGTTGTGGGCTTACCTCCTTTGTAATGCAATGTTGCATAACATCCTCATCTATTGTTTGGTGATTTAGAGGATCTGAGAAATTGTTTGCTCTCTGAATTTCTCCAAAACCTACTCCATTATTATTAGTTTGATACAAGTAGAGGGGAGTTTCACCTACCACTTGGGTTGAAACTTCCTCTTGGGATTTCTCTGACCACACTTGCGACTCTGATGAAAAAAATCATGTCAATCACCTCCTTTTGCAAGCTTTCTAGAGGTCTGAGGCTATTGTCCATAATTGGACTAGAACGGTTAAACATCTCAAGGAGATCTGTTGTTTCAGGTTGTGTATCCTTGCCTTCTATCATTTGAAAAATGATATCAACTAATCTCGAATCTTATGTATTTTTTCCCTTCTCCTGCCTATCATTATGGCCTATTGATATTAATGCATCATTTATATGTTCCTCTGGTATTAGGGGTTTCCTCCATTCGCCTTTATCAATGTGTATAATGATGTGGGAAGGTAGTTCATAACATACCTACCTTCACATGAGAATTCTGGGAGTCATGGCAAAATTATTCTTATTTAAAACCTCTTCATATTTCACATAATTTCCCAAAGATTCCCCTAAAATCTTCATTGTTTCTGCTCCCTAGTATTCCTGCAGCAGATTGTCCAATCTAAACCATATTGGGATCTCTTTTTTTTTTTTTATCAATATATTGGGATCTCTTTTACTGTCTCCTTTTTAGGGTTAAAATTAGTCATCCAGTCTTTGATATAAAACCATTTTTCCTCCATCATATAGGGTCCATTCCCTAAAAGCCATTCTTTGTCCTCTTTTGAAGAGCAAATAATGAGGTAGAAATCATTTGTCAAATTTTTCATTGAGATAAATAAGCTTCGCCATTGATGTTCACACCATTGCCTAATTTTACTAAAGGATGGCCATGGGCCTAACCATTTCAAAACCAAGGCTTTATTCTCTAGATAAGCAGTGTTTTCAAACCATTGGGGGTTGTTAAGAACTAATGTTGAATAAGACTTGGTAATAGATATATTTTCACTTACCTCATGGGTCTCTGGGTTTATTCTCTGGTCTTGAGTTTTATGGTCCTTCTTCTCATGGTTCTTCTTTCGCCAAAACTTTTCTGAGATTTTCTGGAATTTGAACCTATTTTCAATTGGAAAAAAACCTTTGTAGCTGATCAAAAAATGTCTCCCATTCTTCCATCCCCTTCCATTCTTTCTTCCTTCAGACTAGATCATGTTTCTTGTTTCATTGAGATTTTTCTCCCTCAAAGACTCACTATATCTTTTTTTCTCTCGTCTATTGAAAGGCCATCATCTCTGCGATTGAAAACCAGCCCACAAATTCTTGTTCTAGTTGAAAGCTCCATTTCCCACTCTTGGCAGCCTTCTTGACCATTGCAAATGCTCCATCATGTGCTGACTTGAGTTCATTGGAGCTGTATTAGGTTGTTTTTTATTTGGCTCAATCTTTGATGTTTCTATGTTGGTTGCCCTATTTCGCTATTTCTGGGATTAGTTCTATTTTGGCTCTAGTCTTTGATAGTTTTGTTTGGATCTGTAACAAATTAGGACCCTTCCTCATTTATTTTAATTATAAACTTATAAGTTATTAAAATTAACACGTTAATTAAATTTAAGTTATTAAAGTTGGTAGTATTATTAAACTGGAATAAAGATATCTTTATCTAAAATGTGCCTACTTAGTCTCAATAACAATTTTGATATCTTAAAAATAGTTTTATAGGGTGAGAGAATGAGAAGAAGAGCACAAAGAGGAGAGTTTTCAAACACCGCTTCTGCAAAAGAGGGTGAGGACAAGGCAAAAGAAGAGGATGATGATGATCCTCATTTTTTGGTTGGGGTTTTCCCTTTCTTTGGCTTTGTCTGTGTAGAGTCTACAGTGTTTGCAGAAGGGACTGATGGTCCTTTGGAGGAGGGTGGAGGCTTTAATGGGTTTTTTTTTTGTCCATTTAAGCTTACTCGTTGGGAGGAGATGGACGGGATTATGTTTTTTTAGTATTTCTGAGGCTCCCTTACCCAAATTTTGTGCTTGTTTTGGGTGTTTTGGTCATTTACGGTGTTGAAAATGGCAATTTGTTTTGGGGAAAAGGTGTGTTTGGGGGTGTGCAAAGGTGGCTTCCCCTTCTAATAGATATTTTGATTGCATGCTCTAACACGTGGACATTTATACAAAGTTGTGTTTGAAGTTATTGTTGAGGTGGTCACTTTGATCCTATAGTAAGTGGTTGCAATGGATTTTTCCATGGCTCGTGATCTTCCTCTTTGTTTTGGGGATGTGTTGGTGGGGATAGAGTTTTATTGTGGGCCTCCTACACTGATGTTGTTTGTGCAGATATCCTTTTCTCTTGTAGGGTGTTTGTTTCATTTTATGGAAGGGGCTTGGGATTTAGTTCCTTTCCTTCCATTGGCCCATGGTTGTTGAGGTTTGTGGTGGGGTTTCCTTTTATTTGGATCTTGGCACATTAGAAGCTTGGTGCTTTTGGGTGTTTTGTGCCCTTTTAGTTCCTTATGTGATTGGCTCTATTTCAGTTGTTGTGTATGGTGAAGATGCAGGAAGATTGGTGGAGTCAGACTCCACTTATATCTGGTTTCTTCTTGATGATGTGTGTTTTGTGCATTAATGTTAGATCCTACGTTCAAGTCTTTGTAAGAGGCTCGGTCATGGATCCTCTGCGGTTGATCCTTTTTTTGGCTTGGTGCTAAATCACTTGATGACACTTTTTGTCTTGATGGATGGGTGGATCCTAGCAGTTTTCAAGGGTATGTTACGGCCTTGGCTTGTTTTCTAGGGTTTAATGTTGTTGGGGATTTTTTTGTCCCTTAAATTGCCCAGGGTTATGTATTTATTTTGCTTAGTTGGGATTATGTTGTTCTTGGTTGGACTCTTTCATGTATGACTTCTATGGAGGTGAAGTCTACCCCTATAAAGGTGGGGTTCCTGTTTGTGGCTAAGTTGTGGGTGTGACACATTTTGCTCATGTCATCCTCTTTCTTAATTCTTATTGAGGTGACAACATCTCCTATGCAGGTGGGAATTTTCTTGTGGATGGAGGATGATTGTCTCTTATGGTATTCTCTCAGTTGAGGTTGCTTGGATGCAAGGTTAGAGTCTATTTGATTTGCCCTCTTAGACAACTTCATCTGTACTATTCCTATAAGGTGGGATCCTCTCCTATTGAGGTGGAGAGGAACTTTATAGGTGAGGATTTGTTTTGCTGTCGGGAGTTCTTCGATGGGTACAACTGGTTGGTTTTGGGTGTCAATTTAGAACCCAACTTGAAGGTTTGGGGAGACTTAGGAAAACCCCTCTTCCTATTGCCTCTGGCTATTTTGGAGGTTTAGTTGCCGGATAGTTTTGTTTTCATCTTGGTTCTATTGTTTCCAGTTAGTTAGTTACTGGAAGTGAAGGTTATGGGAGCCTTATTAAAACCCATATTGTTGGCTTTTTTGGTTGTAAGGTTAGTTGGATTCGGCCTTTGATCTTTTGGTTGGTTGTAGATTGTTTGCTTGTGCAACATTGCCTGCCTTACTTTATTTATCTTTGTTGTTCTATTGTTGTTTAATATTTTTTTGGGCTGAATGCTTCATGTTTCTTTGTAAAAGGGTTAGAGCCCTTTAAATTCCCTGCTTACCTAATCAAAAAATAAATTGATATCTTTGTGTCTTTTAGGTAGATGTATTTAAGATGGTTATAACTAAATAAGTATAATTAACTATGATTAATTTTATTATAATATTATTTAATTAAATATCCAAATAATCAAAACTCCTTGATGCTAAGAAGGTGGTTCACAAAAAGATTGCCAAGATTTTAGAATTTGCAATATCACAACTCTCATAAAAGCACTTGTGTGCTCGTCTTTTTTCAAGAATTTGTAGAATGTCATGTTGGGAAGATACTATGAATAATTTTCAAAGCAAAGGAATTTCTTGGAAAAATAGATAGATCTATATGGCTAGTAGGATTATGATAATTAAATCAATTCTTTTAGATGTCCCAATTCAAGTTATGTCTTGCTTTAAGGTTACTAACAAGGCACTATCTAGTTTAGAACGCTACTTTAAGAAGTTTTTATGGCAAGGTGCCAAAGATGAAAAGTGAATACCATTAATTAATTGGGACACTGCATGTAGTCCCAAGGAAATGGGGTTCCACGCTTAAGGAAGATGGAGAACCAAAATCGTGCCTTAGGGGATAAGTTTCTATGGCAAGTGTACAAGGATTCTCAAATTTATGGTGTAGGATAATTAAAATGAAATAATTGGATGATAACAACCAAAGTATAATCTTAACTTAGCCAACTCTTGTGGCAAGTATTCTATGAGAAATTCATTTGGGAGAACAAGAAAGTAATTATTGAGCATCAAACATGGAAAATTGTCAACAACAAAAAAAGCAAAGTTTTCATTTGACTTGTGGAATGGAGAAGCATTTATAAAAAGCTTATTGAAATAGAAAGATTATATTTTGGAAGTAATCCACGTCCATGGGGATTTTCTTGTAGATTATATTAGAAAAAAATGACGATATTAGAGAATTCTATACTTGGATCTTGGTTGAACATCTAAGAATCCCTAAGTTAGCAAAGGTAATATTGAAATGAGGTATTCAAAAAGGAAAACAATGGGTCAAATGATTAGGAAGATGAGATTATTTGTAACATATCCAAATTCAAAGAATATTTTATCTAATTGGGATGAAGGGTCCTAACAAAGCATAGAGAAGGGATTGGTTGACCCAAAAAATTATGTTAACATCACAATATTATGTCGTGTGTAGGTACATTCATGAGTACCACCTTACATGGTTGGATATTGATAGGAGAGAGACTCAAGCAATTGGATTTGAACAACCCAATGTATCTTTGTTATGTCTCAAAGAAAGGGAGTTTGTCAATCATTTTCTATTAGGGTGTTCATTTATGTCAAAGTGTTGGAATTGGTTGCTTAGCATTGTCGGATGGTATACTGTAAGGCAAGAATCTTTTTTTGAATTTTGAATGAATTTTGTAACCAATCCATAAACGTGTAAGAAGTAATTTCAAAAATTAAATTGGGAAATTGTGAGGTGGTTAATGTCAAGAGCACTACCAATAGAATCATCCACTTTTCCTCCTAGGATAATGAGATATAGAAAAAAAAAAGGGGGTAATCTCAAGGTTCCTTCAAGAAACATAATAAGCAAGTCAGTATCAAGGCGTGCTGCTTGGTGGAAGGCTCTGGAAAAAGGAAGATATAAGTAAAATTTTGACAGGGCTAATAAGGGCAATTCAGGAGAGGTTGGGTGAGGGTGTAAAATTAGAGATAAAGAAGGTAAGTATGTTTGGTTTCTAGAAAGGAAATTGGGACAAGCCATGACCAATAAAGCAAAGATGGAAGCCTTGGAAAGAGGATTGTGATTATGTGAGTAGAAAGGATATATGAATATTTACATAGAAGGGACTCACAATTTTGAATTAATGGAGTTTGTAAAGAGTACATCAATAACTGAAAACTAAAACCATGGGTGTCAAAAATTAGAAGAAGTTTGGAATCACTAGATAACATCGACATTACTCATGTATGTTGTGAGGCTAATTAAGCAGTTGATTACCTAAGTAATATGGGAATCTATCATGAAGCAAGAGAAATAATAGGGGATAATGCATATAAATGGTTGGAATTAAATAAAATTATATTGGAAGAATGTTCAATGTCTACGGGTTTGGCAACTACTAGCTTGAGATGAGAAATTGGACAAGGGGTAGAATGAAGTTTCTAAAGTGTATGAGTTTTTCATCTGACTGGGAGTAATACATCATTAATTAAAGCTTAAATTTGTCAAATATTAAAATGTCTTGTCTTTCTTGGAGTTCTGCTCTCATTCTCACCTCCATCTTGATCCCTTTTGTGCATGTTTGTCTTATTTTTGTTCCTCTTTTTGCTGATTTTTTTTATTGTGTTTATTGTGCTATTCTTTTTTATTCTTTGTACTTCACAAGATTTAGTTTGAAACTATAACATTTAATTCCCCCAACCTATTGTCTTAACATTTATTTCATCCTTGTGTTGGGCTCCCTGGGTTTGGTCGACCCATGGAAGACATTAATGTGGGAGATGATGGGGTTAAAAAGAAAGAGGAGTGTAAAATTGAGAATTCTGAACTTACTGATGCAGAGCCTCCAAGGGTGTAGATGTACACTAAACCAAACTCAAATAAAGGAACAAAGATTGATTTCACAAATGGAGTTCACTGTCATGACCCACCTTGACAAATTGATACCAACCACTCAAGGCTATAATTGTGCTTCACATGAAATACATTCATCCTCAAGACAACCACTCCTCTAATGGATTTTGTACCCCAATGTATCCCAAAAAATACAAGGAAACACCGCATAACCGCTCTCAGTTGAGTTCAATTCAACCTCCTTGACAATGCACACCTACCCCTTATAGCCCTAGTCAAAGGGTTTTTCCCACATAAATTCTTCTACGGACGGGTTCTGATGACATGTAACTGATTGAATGTTTGAAGATGTTAAGTTGATGGTCATGCAAGGCATTAAATCAGTTAATGTATTGTATTGTCATTGATGTAAACTTAATATAATATGTATGGTCATGGAGATACTGCTAAAGACTTCAACGAACTCATGAATCAAGGCTATGCTAATCAGTAATGCGTACAAGTCAAGTATTCACTAAGTGATGATATACACTGACGGAGTGCATCCAACGGTCAGAATAAAAGAACAGAGTCAGAGTGTTGCCCAATGAGGAAATGAATAGCATTACCGATGAGCAAAGTTATAGTGTTGACCGACAAGCAAAACACAGAGTAACCCGATAGACAAAATTTTAGTATTGCCCGACGGAAAAGACAAGGATGGAGATCTCAATGACAACTGAAGTCACACCGACAGAACAGTCAGTTATCACCGATGACTAACTGAAGTGTTGACTGGCATAATAGAGAGTTCATAAAATAACAAAATGCTTAGCTATCAAGAAGCTAAAGATAGAGTTAACAGATACTTATCATTGTTTTAATCATCCAGATAAAGCCGAAGATAAGTAATTGATTTAAAGCTGCTTTGTTCAGTTGGCAAGAAGATCTCTATGAGATTAAACTGGAGTTTTCTTTAAATCTATTAGGAAAGATTGTTGAACGCGCCAAGATCAAGAAAGCTAAGAAAAGAGGAAATCATGTCTAGAAGAGACAAACCCAATTCATTATGAATTATGTGTGTGGGGTGAACAAGAAAGAGGAGAGATGCTAAAGGAAATCTGAAGAAGAAGAAAGTCTTCATTTCAGTCCTGATCAACAAGCTAAAGGAAGAGCTAGATTCTACAGACATCGATGAACAGTGAGACAAGCATCACAGAGCAGAACAAGTGTGGATCAAAGGTATATATTTGATTAAATTGATCAATGAAGTAATGGACCTACAATAGATCTGAAAATCTGCAATTGAGTTGTATGTATGAACAGATCATTAGTGTTTCAGTTTAACCATTGAATCATATAAGTCTCTTAACCGAGAAGGAATTAAAAGTATTTTTCAATTGAGATACATCCCAAGGAGTATCAAAAAGTTTGATCACAAAAGTAGCATTGGATATGCCCGATACCTATTGACAGGCCAAGTGAGTGTTTGATCAAGGATGGTAGCATTAGATGCCAGATACTAGTTGAAAAACTATTTCTAAATCCTCTAACAAGGTCACACCTAACAGTGTGTTTGTAACCTTTAACAGGGTTGGCTCTTAACAGGGCTCACTTCAGAAGAGTGAAAATTTGGGGTACCGGTCCCAGTGCTTTTTCCCTTAACAGGGTTTCCACGTTAAAAATCCACGTGTTATGTGTGTATGATTCATTTCTTTACTATTTTGTATCTTATATAGTTGATTCTGTATTTATCGATATACTCTACATATTTAATTTTTTTGGTAAATAGATGACTACTTATCGGTGAACACATAGAAGAAGGTTTAACAGAGCAATTCGACAAGTAGTAAATTGATATAAGTAATTCAAGGCATTCATCTTGTAGGATAGAAGATAAATTGAGATATAATTTGTGGCTATAAGTTTAAAGGGTTGATTTAAGGATTAATTTTTGAGGCCACTGATTCACCCCC
>MU227713.1:4825010-4843831 GCA_018584345.1 Thuja plicata | reverse complement strand
TATAAAGGATTCAAGGTATATCAAATGGATGTCAAGTCTGCATTCCTGAATGGAATACTTGAAGAAGAGGTATACATTGAACAACCATAAGGGTTTGTTGATCCAGACAAGAGGGACATGGTATGTAAACTTCACAAAGCCCTGTATGGATTGAAACAAGCACCCCGAGCCTGGTATGAAAGGCTTCATTCGTATCTTATAAGTATCGGATTTGTAAGGACTAGTGAAAACGGTAATCTTTATTTGAAGGAAGATACTGATGCTAATATTTTGATTGCTGAGATATTTGTTGATGACATCATATTTGGAGACAATGATATGCTATGCAAATCATTTTTAAATGAGATGAGCAAAGAGTTTGAGATGTCTATGTTTGGAGAGATCAAGTTCTTTCTTGGTCTGCAGATCATGCAACAAGATGAAGGTATTTTCATTACACAATCCAAGTACATCAAAGAAGTACTGAAAATATTCAAGATGGAAGAGTCCAAACCAGTTGGAACATCAATGGAAACTAGATGCAAACTGACAAAGGAGGACAAGTCATCAGAGGTAAATCAAACTTTGTACAAATCAATGATTGGAAAACTCGTGTATGTTGTACATACTAGACTAGATATTGCACATGCAGTAGGAATTGTTGCTAGATTTTCTGCTAATCCCAGGGAATCACATATGACTACTGTGAAAAGAATTCTAAGATATCTGAAGAATAGTGAGGAATATGGCTTATGGTATAGAAGAAAAGGCAAATTTGAACTTAAGGTTTTTACCAACGCTGATTGGGCTAGAAATCTTGATGACCGGAAGAGCACAACTGGAGGAGCATTCTTCATGGGTGACAAACTTATCACACGGATCAACAAGAAACAAGGATGCATCTCACAATCTACTATAGAGGCAGAGTATGTTGTTGTTGCTGCAAACTGCTCAAATATTGCATGGATCAAATGTTACTGGAAGGTGTGCATATGAAAATTTTAGAACCAGTAATTATCTATTGTGATAATATAAGTGCAATAAACATCTCCAAGAATCTAGTCATGCATGCTAAAATAAAGCATATTGCCATCAAGTATCATTATTTAAGAGAACAAGTTCAGGAAAAGGAGGTGATACTTGATTATGTGCAATAAAAGGAACAATTGGCTGATATCTTCACCAAGCCACTGCCCATGGATGCATTTGAATACTTGAGAAAGAGACTAGGGGTCAGACCCTTGTCTACTTGTCAGTAAGCTGACTAGAAGGCTGCATCAGCCTACATATTATCTGAATATCATTCATGTTGATTTAAGCAGAGAGATGAACTTCAAAGATAAATCTATACACAACAAGGTATTCATCTACTTCGAGCAACAGAATTATTACTGATGGATTGGTAAATTCAAGGAATATATTACGGATAGAAAGGATACACTTGACATAACTGTCAAAATCTTGTTTGAAAATATAAGATATTTGTCATTGCTATCAAAGGGAGAGAAATATCTCATTGTCATGCTGATAAAGGGAGAGATTTTATCCATTATCATCTCTGTATATCCATTGAAGTATCCAAAAGAAGAGAAGTAATCAGAAAGGGAGAGCAAATAGAAAGGGCGAGAAAAACATCAAAAGACAAGAACAATAAAAGGGAGAGAGTTTGACACAGAAGGATAACACATCACACCAGATCAGTTAATGTATTGTATTGTCATTGATGTCAACTTAATATAATATGTATGGTCATGGAGATACTGCCAAAGACTTCAAAGAACTCATGAATCAAGGCTATGCTAACCAGTAATGCATACAAGTCAAGTATTCACTGAGTGACTGTATACACCGACAGAGTGCACCCAACGGTCAGAGTCACAGTGTTTCCTAATGAGGAAATGAACAACATTACCGACGAGTAAAGTTACAGTGTTGACCGGCGAGCAAAAAATAGAGTAACCCGACAGACAGAATTTTAGTGTTGCTCGAAGGAAAAGAAAAGGACAGAGATCCCGATGACAACTGAAGTCACACTGATGGAATAGTCAGTTATCACTGATGACTAATTGAAGTGTTGACCAACATAACAGAGAGTTTAGAAAATGACAAAATGCTTAGCTGTCAAGAAGCTAAAGATAGAGTTAACAGATACTTATCATTGTTTTAATCATCCAGATAAAGCTGAAGATAAGTAATTGATTTAAAGCTTCTTTGTACATTTAGCAAGAAGATCTCTACAAGATCAAATAGGAGTTTGTTTTAAATCTATTGGCAAAGATTGTTGAACACGCCAAGATCAAGAAATCCAAGAAAAGAGGAAATCATGTCTATAAGAGACAAACCCAATTCATTATGAATTGTGTGTGTGGGGTGAACATGAAAGAGGAAAGATGCTAAAGGAAATCTGAAGGAGAAGAAAGTCTTCATTTCAGTCATGATCAACAAGCTAAAGGAAGAGCTAGATTCTGCCGACACCGACAAATAGTGAGATAAGCATCACAAAGAAGAACAAGTGTAGAGCAAAGGTATATATTTGATTAAATTGATCAGTGAAGTAATGGACCTACAATAGATCTGAAAATCTACAATTGAGTTGTATGTATGAATAGATCATTAGTGTTTTAGTTTAACCATTGAAGCATATAATTCTCTTAACCGAGCAGGACTTAAAATTCTTTTTCAATTGAGATACATCCCAAGGAGTATCAAAAAGTTTGATCACAAAAGTAGCATTGGCTATGCCCGATACCTATTGACAGGCCAAGTGAGTGTTTGATCAAGGATGGTAGCATTAGATGCCATATACTAGTTGACAAACTATTTCTAAATCCTCTAACAAGGTCACACCTAACAATCATGTGTTTGTAACCTTTAACAGGGTTGGCTCTTAACAAGGCTCACTTCAGAAGAGTGAAAATTCGGGGTACCGGTCCCAGTGGTTTTTCCCTTAACAGGGTTTCCATGTTAAAAATCCATGTATTATGTGTGTATGATTCATTTCTTTACTGTTTTGTATCTTACATAGGTGATTCTTGATTTATCGGTATACTCTGCATATTTACTATGTTTCGGTAAATAAATGACTGCTTATTGGTGAACACACAGAAGAAGGTTTAACAGAGCAATCTGAAAAGTAGTAAATTGATATAATTAATTCAAGGCATTCATCTTGTAGGATAGAAGATAACATGATATATAATTTGTGGCTATAAGTTTAAAGGGTTGATTTAAGGATTAATTTTTGAGGCCACTGATTCACCCNCCCCCCCCCCCCCCCCCCCCTCTTAGTTATTACTAACAGGTTCAAGAAAAACTAAGTGCATTTACAAATACCATTTTGAGAGTTATGAAACATATGTGAAGGCAAGGTTACTTGATTTGGAATGTCATCCTCAAGTTTTGATTGATTTTAGGAGGATTAGGCTTAATTAGGTCACATTAACAAAGAAAACCTATGAAATATTGGTCACCAACTCCCAAAATCTCCTCTGAAATTCTATATAGGTTGAAAAAGTCCAATTCCACAATTTTCAACATATACTACACTCTCTAATAGGCCCAATCATCAAACCCTTAGTCTAGGTCTGTTTAAAGCAATTTGAACGAGGATTTATTAGAAATACTACTTCCAAACCTTCTAAGATATTAACAATACTTAAAACACCTTGGATTAGATCTACACATGCTTCTTGGACCATTACATGGTTATCCACTTCAAGGTTTCATCAAACCCTAGCACCAACACTTCAACTTTACTTGGAAATGTGTAACAGTCCCCTTAGGGCATCACCACAAAGTCACCAAATGAAATGCCCCATTCCCAAAAGACATTAAAACAAAACATATACACCAATATATGTCAATCCACCAAGTCATAGGGTCAAATAGTGGGTGGAATGGCTGAAATAACATTTTGTCCCTCTCAAGCACTGTCATTGGCATGTACATGCAATGGAGATTTGCTTATAAAATTTACAAAACTCAATGAAATAACTTCAAACCAAATAAAAATGGAAGCCAAATTATATTTTTATCACCTCACATTGAATTAATGCATGGAAAGGTTGTACCAGATCATACAGGTCTAAGAAAAAGGGAAAAATTACTAAATTTCTGAATATGCTCAATGAAAAATAGTAAATTCTTATTGCATTTCCTTCCTTACAAACTCTAACCTCTCCACCAAGGTTATTCCAGCATATATAAACTCAAACAACTATTTAAAATGAAAAAATCAACTTTTAAATCCCTTATGACCATTGGGAACACATTAGTGCAATTTTGCAGTTGTTTGCATATGACAACATTAGCAATTTTTAGACAACTTTTACAATTTTGGACATAATGTCACCAAAATTTTTAGATACCTATCTAATGACCTCCAATGACTCAATCACTATTAAATGAGGAAAATATAACCTTATTACATCAAAAAATTATCATGGAAGGCTTATTTGCACCTCGTGCTCCCTTGTGACAATAAAGGTAGTTTCTTGTCAAATTTGCACTATGGATACAAAATGACTTCCAAACACATAATTGACCATATACTTTCAAAAATGGTACATAGGACCTTATTTATGACCTTGAAAAAAACCAAAACATAAAAGGCTATATTTTTCCTCATGGAGGCATGATAACATATTGGGTGCCCTTGCATCACTTACTAATCCTCTTGTGAGTGAAAAGGGAGTGAAAATATCATACCATGAAGCCCTCGTAACATACTCAAGTGATTTTCAATGTCCATACACCGTGACTTCAAATGGAGGATTGTTAATGGGAAAAGACCCCAAAGTAGGAGCCAAAGGATTATTGGGGACTAAATAGTTGAAACAGAGAGATGGAAGCATCATCCAAGATGGAGAAGCTGTCAAACAAGAAATAGGTGAGGTTTCTTCATCTAGCACCAAAACTCTCACCATTTATCCTAACAAAGATATGGCTCAAGCTATCAAAAATGAGCAGACAAGATTATAAAATATTATTATTTTCTTTGTTTGTTCGGACACAAAAAAATTTCCATCTAGAAAATTCTTGGATGAGTGGAGTGCTTTGGTTTAGGGCAAAAAAAAAAGGATGTTTCTGTTAGTTTTTGTCGAATGCTTAAAAAAGGCTTGTTTGATGCTATGTTCAAACCACACCCTATGCAGGAGAGGATGCTTAAGAAATAATTTTGGAATGTGGAACAATCCCTATTCAAGTCTCTCCCCTAGTCCCCGAAGGGGAACCTTAAAGAGGTGGTCAAAATGTCATCACCTAACTGGCTTGAATTTACAAATCTACAAGTTTACTATTGGCGACATTTGCCTCAAATTCTGAAACCTATTGGGAATGTAATGCAAGTTGAAGATTCAAGGATCACCCTACCACATATGAATGCTAGGGTATTAATTGAACTAGACCAAAATGTGGGCATTCCCAATAAAATTTCCTTGAATATGGATGATTTTACTTTTGAATGAGATATTAAATTATTAGGGAATCTTAATGCTTGCTTTTATTGGAAAAGAAATGGGCATCTTAGGAGAGATTGTTTGAGCCTGAAAAATAAATCAGTTGGTTCCTTTCATACTAATCAAAGGGTAACTAAGGTTAAAGAACCCTTTCCAAAACAAGGGGAAAACACGAATCCACGGGTTAGAGAATTTTGTAGAGCAATGCACAATCTCGACTTCTTATGTCTTCAAAATATTAAGGGTGTTGGATTTCATGACCAGTTTATGCTAAAATTTATTTGGCATAATGTAATGACCTTTTACACACATTGTGATAAAGGTAAGAGTGGAGAAACAATCCTCATCCACCCAAAGTGGAGAAAATTTGATGATGCCTCAAGTTCCTCGCCATGTAATAGAGTTTTTTGGGTCACTATGAGGATGGAGGAAAAATATTTTGGTATTTGTTCATTATATTCCCCAAACGATTACAGATACAGATCATGCCTTTGATCATGGTTGGCTTATAATCTTCTAAGAGTTCCTTGGATCCACATCTGGGACTTTAATATGATTGAGTCCAAAGAGGACAAGAAAGGAGGTAAAGGCAATATGATGAAAGGAAATGAGCTATACTTTTGGTCTAAATTTAAGACATCTCTTAACCTTATCGACTCATTGATTAATAGGAAAGGTGAAGCTTCTAATATTTGGTTCACTTGGTGTAACAACCAAGCCTTAGGTAACATGATCTTTTGTAGACTGGATAGAGTATATGTTAAAAGAAATGCCTTTTCCTTCCTCTACGGTAATAATGCTAATGGTGTATATCTTTCCCCTACTACCATGTAAGATCATTCCCCTATTTTGACTTCTATAATATTAAATGATACAATTTCTCCTTATGGTCCAACAAATCATGTCTATACAAACTAAACACTTCCCTTCTTCATGATGAAAACTCTCTGAAGGTAGCACCGACAATTACATATATCATTAAATCACTTAACATTGGGGTTGCACACCCTTACCTTTCGGAATCCATGGTGAATAGATGTAGGAACATGTTTCAATTGTTAGGCCAAAAAAGGAAAAGGACAAGAACTATATTGATTTGATTCTCCATATAAAGATTGCCATATTTGAGGGTCACCTACATGATAGTGGACCTGATCAAGAGGTAGAGGTTAAAGTGGCCAAGACTAAATCTCTCATTAGGAAGATTTAGAATTAAAAGTTCCAAGGATAGAAAATTAGGGCTAGGATGAATTGGCTTAAAGAGGGGTGTATGGGAGAAAAAAGTGTAATCCTGCAAAATGCAATAAAATATTTAAATCATTCAACTAATACTAATTAAGCATTATATGTGAAAAGACATATAGAAATCGATATAAATTTAAAAGGAAATGCAAACCTCATACAAACCCCAAACAAGCCTCCTCTATTGAGTAGATTTATCCAATATGATTGGATGCGTGGTCACATGTGTTCAAGCTTCAAGTTTGGGATTTGGGATGATTTATGCATTGGGATGGTATGGATGTGTTTGCTTTGAATCTAAACCTTCATGATAACATTACTCAAAATATGGATGATTTGTGAGGAGATAAGGGCTCAATTTATAAGCACGAGGCAAGGCTAAAGGATGGTCAAGATGTAAGGATGAGGAAGGGATGGGATGCATCCAAGAGATAACATTTGGATTATGCTTTCTCAAATGTATAGCATTGTGACAAGTGTCACAATGGGAGAGGACGAGGAGACATTGGGAGTTGGAGTATATTTTTCATAAAGGCATATGTTGTCTCACATACCAAAGGTCAAGATTGGGGAATGTAAATAGATTTCGAGAAGTGGGAAGAAGGAATAAAGTATTCCTTGGAGGGGACAAATGTGTAAGAGGGTGTAAGTTAATTTAAGAAACACTTTATGACGTATGGTTGGGATTGGAGTGTGATGGAACCAAAGTTGACTTTGGTTTCCTAACATTTCTTATTAGGATTGTGCAAATGATTAGGGAGTATTTAGGCTCAGCTTAGTGGATAAGTGGGCTCATTAGGGAGATGTGATGGGAGGAGAGAGAATGAGTGGAGGGATTGATTAAGTAAGAGTATTTACTTGATTAAGTGAGGATTAGTGTGTGCAAGTGGGTTAGGTTGAGTTGGAACTACGGGTTAGATGGTTAGAGAGTGTTTTAAAGATGAGGTTTAAAGTTAGGATCCGTGTGCTTAAATGGAATTAAATAGATTATTTAATTCCAAGTGGAGTTAAGGGATAAAATGAATTAATTTAACTATATAAACATATTTATTTAAATTAATAGAGGAAGGGATATTTAATTAATTAAATGGTAATGGTTTTCCATTTAATTAATTGGACTATATCTAATTAATTAAATTAATTTGGCTAGAAGGCTAACATTAAGTAATTAAAAAATATGTAATTATTTAATCAATAATACAAGTAAGATGACTAAATTTAATTAAAATTGATAATCAAATATTGGTGTCTACAAGGGGGATAGGGGTTCTAAATACTTCTTCAAGTTCTTTAAGATCAAACAGGAAAGGGAGCTTATAAAATACATTGAACATAATGGCCAAGTCTTGAATGATAAAGATTTTCTTAAAAATGTCATGATAGATTTCTATCAAAAATATTCTCCTCTGAATGTGATTCTCAGATGCACCATGCAATAGAATTTTGCCTCAATTTGATACCTAAAAAGGTCTCAGAGGAGGATGCTATATGTTTGAATAATGATATCGTTGTCTAGGAGTTTAGAAGTATTATTATCTCTCTTTCCAATGATAAGGCCTGAGTGAATGATGGACTAGCTACAAATTTTTATAAATCCAATGTTGAATGGATATAATTTCAATTGTTGGAGTTATACGAAAATACATTCAATATTGGCATATTGTGTCATAATATCAACTGAGGAGTCATTAAGTTCATCCCAAAGGATGGTGATAGATCTCAAATTAGGAACTGGAGGCCCATTACAAAACTAAACTTGCCTTATAAGATCTCGGCCAAAACTCTGGTTAGGAGATCAACAGAGTTATTGGATAAGGTGGAGGTTTCTACTCATAGGGGTTTCATTAAGGCGATATATATTCTTGAAAACTTGATAATGAGCTGGGAGGATATGCATTGGGCCAAACATAAACACCAATGTGTTGCAATGATCCTGCTTGATTTTGAAAAGGCATGTGATAGGATTGAGTGGCCTTTATGTGTTGGGTATGTTACATGCTTTTGGTTTTCCTCCAAATTTTTATACATAGATCAATATCTTGTTTCAAGACTCATCTACTATCATTGATATTAATGGGGAGCTTTCCAATCCCATTTTTCTACAAAAATCTATTTGATAGGGTTGCCACATTGCCCCTGCCCTTTTTTTTAATTGTTGTTTATGCTCCCCTTTATGTTCTTAGAACCAGATCCATTCAACATCCCTTGAAAGGGATTCAGATGCCTAATGGTGATCAATTATTGAATGCTCAGTTTACATATGACACTGCTCTATATATTGATCTCCCTTAACCAAAATTTGACAACATGAATTATAGACTGGAGATTTTTTTGTCAAGTATTTATCTCTAAAATGGTTCTAGACAAGTCTACAGTGATTGGGTGGGATGATATGCCCTAAATTTGGTTTTCCTCAAAGGGGTTGGATTGGTTAGGCCCTAATAAAATTGTTAGCTACCTTGGTATCCTTTTTGTTGTCTCTCCATCCTTTAAGGACATGTGGGAATGGGTGCATAAGAAAATTGAGAGGAAACGTGAAAAATGACAAACACACATGTTGTCTCTAGCTATAAATATTTAAATTAGGCTTTCCAAATTGGCACCTAATAGCTACAAAATCTTGGGATAAGATTTGGGGTGGCAATATTCCCAAGTGATAGAGATAAATATAAATTGCAAAGAGGAGACATAATATGGGATCATATTCAACATTTAGATTCAACAAATCCTTTTGACTTGTAAGATGGGTGGTGTATCATTTCAGTGGTGATTTATAAGATATTCCTCACTTTTAGGCTTTTTCACACCGAGTCTTTAAATGCAAGAAGATACAATAAAAGGATAAAAAAAACATGCATCCCATTAGAAGAGCAAGTTTGTAGAATGTTGAGATATTATATGGAGAAAATCCTAAAAGTTGTTGGCCTTGAAAGACTAAGAACATGGTCTACATCTATTAAAAGAGATAAATAGGAAATAAATTGTTAGATAGCCAGAAAAGAGAAATTTGGTGTAAAGTGTCTAGGTGATTACAAGAGTCTTATGAAGAATATTCTAAGGAATAAATATTAGCTCTTTTCACTCTTAGAGATGAAAATGAGTCGCTTGAAGCATTTAGCAAGATTATGGTTTCTATTATTGGGGGAGAGGGACATCAACATGATGGATAGCTATATAAAAATTTATTTATAATATATGTTCACATGATGGGATACCCACCTTGAGAGATACACCTAGAAAATAAGATTGACAAACAAGCAAATGTGGGGCTATGGAGAGAGAGATTGGTGAGATCCCTACAACTGTGACCTCTGTTGGGAAAATGTCTCTCAATCTTCCAGTTATGAAAACTTCAAACTCATTTTTTAAGGCCTTAGAGGCTTCAAAGGGGGTCAAAACGCATCAATAACTACACTACATTGTCTCAACCATAGAGCACTTTGAGAGGTTTCCCAAAAGTGGTTATAATATAAAATTGGGTACATGGTTCAAAAGTTATGGCCCCGGGAAGTTGGGTCCCCTAAAATAGGAAACGTAAAAATGTACCAAACATGTAAATGAGTTGTAAAAGGGAGTTACACATGTTGGTGTATGTATTGACACATCATAAGGTATCTTTGATTAGAGATAAGATTATCTTTGATTAGAGATAAGATGGACGCCTCCTTTTGG
Source organism: Thuja plicata (assembly GCA_018584345.1). Taxonomy (NCBI): domain Eukaryota; kingdom Viridiplantae; phylum Streptophyta; class Pinopsida; order Cupressales; family Cupressaceae; genus Thuja; species Thuja plicata. Next base: position 4,833,482 of record MU227713.1, on the reverse strand, counting down.
GGTGGTTTTAGCCCATAGTTTTGTAATATCGTTTGACGATTTCTTGTATTGTATCTCCTATACAATAGGTGCTTGAGATGGAGGTTTAATGTAAGAGTCTTGTAGCTTTCTAGAAAGCTCTAGATCTTTGGTCGATAATATTACAGAAAGAAGCTTTCTCAACAAGTATATTGCAATCTATTTTTTTATTGTTGAATAATATATTGGGTTTTTTAAGAGTGTGGGGATTTTCTCCCAAAAGGTTTTTCCCCACACAAATCTTTGAGTGGTATGCATTTTATTTATCTCAATGTTTATTACTGTTAAGTTTCTATAATTGTTGAAAAGATTTGAGAATAGATTACACTATCCTTTCTTCCAAATTAGTGTAGGAAGTTGTTTTGTTACTTAATTTCCTTACAACCTCTGGTGTGGTTTTGGGAATGTGAAATACGAGGAAGGGGAGAAAAAAATATAAGAAGGCATGGAGGTTATTTAGGAAAGGTGTAGAAAAATAAAATAATTTAGATTATGTGGGTTCTGAATTCAATATATTTGACCAAATTTTGGTAAATAACCTCATAAAAATAGGTGAGGGTGTAGTGCCCCTCCTATTTTATTTCTGCATCATATTCTTCTAGATGGGTATATGTTGTTTGACCATGTCAAACAATGATGTGTTGATGTTCTCTCGATGTTATGGACTATGTGGTTATGTTAGTAGGTTGTTTGTTATGATCTGAGACATATTTGGTGTATGGTTTCCGTATGAATGCTTATAAGCTATTCCCTAGTGTTGGAATTTTTATGGTGTGTGGCTATGGTTACATCCTTCTATTTATGCAATGTCACTATTATTCTACATAATCGATGTTACTTATAATTCCATTGATGATCATACACATGTAATAACTTTATGAGGATGTCTAGTTACATTTACATGCATAAATGGTATCACTATCTTATGACATTTATAGTGATTTTATGTGTACTATAATGTGATATCTATGGTTAGGTGTATTTTATATCATGGATTCAATGTTTTTTGTCATGATTATGTGTTGTTAGTAACCTATTTGGGGGATTTATGGTGCAGGAGCACCTAGGTCATCTCCAAGTTCTAAGTTTTATTGTGGCTTTTACTGACCTTGGCTAGGTCAAGAGTGGTTTTCAAGGCCTTATAAGGTCTGGTAAGTGTGTTTCTAAGTGGACTAGATTAGGCTTAATCCAATCTAGTTATTCTTTTGTTGTGTTAGTCTTGTTTAGTGTTTAGGTCTCTTTGAAGCCTAAAGTTGGGATTTTGGTTCAAAAGACTAAAAGGCTTGAAAAATCATGTATTAAAGACTAAAATGGATTCTATGGTGTTTTTACATCATTCTATATAGTTTTGAGGTCATAGAATCAAGTTAGAAGTTGAATTGCATAAATTGACAAAAAGTTGTCATGACAACTTTTGCAACTTTGCAAAGTTGCATGACAACATTGTCCTAAAAGTCAATTTTGATTGGTTAGGGTATGGTCAGTGTTATAACCACCTAAAATCATGGGGAAAAGGTATAAAACCATCAAGAGGCCCATTTCCTAAGGTTGGTTGACTTGGAGAAGTAGCAAAGATTACAAGAAATTGCTCTGTATTCTGATTTTGTGTGTATAGTCAGTTATTTTTGATGAAAAAAATTCTTTAATGGATTGAATCCATCAAATTAAAGTTGGATTCATGTAATTAGACTAGTTAAGTGTTTTTTTTCTTTGGTTTTAAGTTTCTTTGAGTTCATCAGTGTAGGTTTGTAAATTATTTTGTGAGCAAGCTAGTCAGTAGTCCATTCAAGATAGTTTGCAGAAAAATGGATCCCCCATAAAACCCTACTATGAAAACATCACGCCCTTAAGGGATATGAAAGGGGAGCCCATTTAAAGCTTAAATATGTAGGGAGGAGCTCTGAAGAGTTGTTTAGTTATTTTTTAATGCAAGCCCCAGGCGAGTCCAGTGTACCTGACTAGGAGCTTGTGAGGTATTATTTGTGTTTGATTGCAAGGGTTTCGATTGGAGGAGTGAATAAAAAGGTGTTTTAGTGTTATTTTGCGTTGTACAGAGACTTTAGAAGAGATTTGGGCCTTTCCCAATCCATTCAAGTACATTTTGAAGCAAAAGTCACTTGACTGGTTCAGTGAAACCTAATTATCCCTAGTAGCCCTTAAATATAGGAATCCACTATACAGAGACCTTGATGTGAAGAGAACTACAAAATCTTGCATGTATTGATAAAGGGTGTTAGAATATCAACTTGTTTTTGGGGGTTTTTTGGGAAAAAATTGAAAGAAAGGGAAAAAACTAGTAGAGTAATTGGGCCTAATTGACAAGATTTCACAAGAGTTTGGAAATCAATAGTAGAAGCATTGATTCCATATCCTAAAGGAATAAAATGGAGTTCTTGAATATTTATAGAAAGATTTGAATCCCCTGCAAACACTTGCTAAGGAGAAAAAACAAAAATACACTTGGATGAATCTAAGGAGGAGCTAAGGAGTGAAGAAAGATTTGTCGATAGTCACCCTAGTGAAGCACAAAGATTGGCACCTCTCAAAGAGGTATTAAATAAGTCCTAAAATAGTTGAGTAAGGACTTAGGAGACCCTAGAATCAAATATTAGGGTCTTGAGGAAACTAGGAACAATAGGGGTCCTAGTGAGTTTGTGCAAGCACACTAAGGGATTCTCTATCAAATTGGTATCAGAGCCTACAAGATTAGGCTTGTGGTGAATGTTTCAACTAGAAGAGTCAATAAGAGAGTCTACAATGGTAAATAATGCATAACTTTCATAGAAAGTGGATGAGAAAGAAGAAGAGAATAGATTGCTCGGAGATAGATTGGCCCAATTAGAGCACAAATTGGATCAAGTGGAAGAGAAGACTGAGGAAGTCAAAGACAGAGTGGAAGGAAAGCAAAAAGAAGTAGCTATAGATGATGAGGTCTCTGAACTAGACCCTTTCCTCACTAAAGAACCCTTATTTAAATAATTGAAAGCATTAAGTGGGAAGGCACTAGAAGGAATTCCAATCTTTAGTGGGAAAATGGAATCAAAAGTAGTCCTAGAATGGATTGAAGGACTTGAGAACCATTTTGAATGTGATGGGATGATAGAAGCCCAAAAAGTGAAAGTGGCTATAGCAAGGCTTAGGGGGTCTGCACTCACTTGGTGTAAATTCATCCAAGATGAGAGGGAGAAAGAAGGAAAGAAACCCATTTCCACTTGGAAAGCTATGGTAGCTAAAATCAGAGAGGCATATGTGCTAGAAGACTATGAAATTTAGTTACATAAAAAAAAGACAGAGCCTAAGACAAAAATAATTGGATGTTAACTCATACACTGAAGAATTTCAAAAACTATGCATGAGATCTAGGGTTGCAGAAGATGAAAGTGTGAAGGTAGCCCGATAATTAAATGGCTTAAGGTGGACTATAAAAGATGAACTTAGTCTCCTAATCCCTAACACAGTATAGAGATGCCACCAATTGGCTATTAATGTGGAAGACAAGTTGAGAAAGAAACAAGATTCATGGAATACTAGAGGCAAAGGAAGAGGAAGAGATGACAAAGGCCATAGAGGAGGTTATGGTGGTAGGAGTACAGAGCCGAAGGCCCAAGGTGAAACTAAATTGACTAAACAACATGAGGGAAGCTCAAGTAGAGGAGGCTTCTGTTAGTAATAACTGAGGGGGGGGGGGTGAATCAGTGACCTCAAAATTTGTCCTTCAACTATTTACCACCAATCAAATAAACCTCAAATTATTAAGTCCCTACAAGATGCATGCCATGAAATACTTATAATGATTAACTGTCTGTCAGTTTTACTTGTATGTCCTTATTCTCCTTGATTACCGATAAGCAGTAAAACTATTTATCGAAACTCAGTAAATAAGCAGAGTATACCGATCAACCCAGAAATGCATATGTGAAATGTAAAATAGTAAAGTAATAAACCATACACACATAACACATGGATTTTAACATGGAAACCCTATTAAGGGAAAAAATCACTGGGACCGGTACCCCAAATTTTCACTCTTCTGAAGTGAGCCCTGTTAGGAGCCAACCCTGTTAAAGGTTACAAACACACTATTAGGTGTGACTTTGTTAGAGTATTTTATACATAGAGGTTGTCACTTAGTATCGGGCATCTATTGCTACCATCCTTGAATCAGCCTCCTTCTTAGACTGTCAATAGGTATTGGGCAAGTCCAATGCTACTTTCATGAATCAGCCTTTTTGGCACTCCTTGGGATGTACCTCAATATATAGAAGACTGTTAAGTCCTGCTCGGTTAAGAGACTTGATGCTTCAATGGTTAAACTAAAACACTATGACCTATTTATAATGCAACTTTGAATTGCATATTTTTAGATCTATTTAAGTACATTACCTCTCTGATCAATGTATCAATTCAATTCTTTGTGCTCCACACTTTCTACTTTATGATGCTATGCTTCACTGTTCATCGGTGTCTGCAAAATTCTTTAGCTCTCCTTCAGCTTGATTGATCAGGACTGTATGAAGATATTCTTCACCAGTTTCTCTTTAGCATCCTCTTTCTATTCACTCCCCTTCCCATGCATATGGAAATGAATTAAGCTTGTCTCTTATATAGACATGATATTAACCGTTTCTTGAATCTTGATTATTGGCGTAAAAAACAATCCAGCCAATTTGATTTAAAGCATAACTTCTGATTTATCTCGCAGTTATCTTCTTGCCAACTATACAAATCTTCTTTAAATCAATTACTTAGCTATGGTCGAATAAAACAAAGAAAACAACCAGTTAAGTCTATCTTTAGCTCTTTCCAGCTAGATATTTTGTCATTTTCTAAACTCTCTATTCCGTTAGTCAACTCTACAGTTAGTTGTCAGTGACAACTGCCAGTTTCATCGGTGTGACTCCAATTATCTTTGGGATCTCTGTCTGTCGGGCATCATTAGATTTTACTCGTCGAGCAACTCTATTTTTAGCTCATCGGGCATCCTGTGGTTTTGCTTTGTCGGGCAACACTGTCTTCTGCTCGTCGGGTCTCACTGTGACTTTTCTCTTTTTCTTTTACCGATGGTGTGCACTCCGTCAGTGTTGCTGTCGCTTGGTGAATACTTGACATTTATGCATTGTTGAAAGCATAACCTTTGTTCCATTGATTCTCTGAAGTCTTTGGCATTATGTACATGACCATACAGATGATATCAAGTTGACATCAATGACAATACAAACCATTAACTGATTTAATGTCTCGCATTATCTTCAACTTAACATTTATCAAACATTCAATCAGTTACATGTCATCAATCTCTCCCTTTGGCATTGATGGCAACATAATATATTATCACACTATACTATTTCTAATACAATATGAAATACAACAGTTGAGATTCATCAAACTACCAATCATTTTGTTCTGTCAACCGATAAATGTCTAATCATCGGTAAGCTCTGTTTTAGCTTAGATTTGATTCTTGCAACTTTTTACTTTATGATGTGTTGAGTGTTCTTCTTGTGTCAATTCCTCTCCTTTGCTTGTTCTCTCTTTTATGATGACTTTTTCTCTTTTCAGCAGCTCTCCCTTTGTATAAACTTTCATACAATTTTGCTTTCCCTAAGGATATAATCTCTCCCTGTTGGAGTAATCTGATAATGGATAATCTTTCTCATATTAATGTGATAATATGGATAATATCCCTCCCTTTGACAACAATTCCAAACAAATATTTTACAAACATATAACATTCATGTCAAGCAATCTTTTCTCTCCATCCATAATATATTCCTTGAATTTCCCTTATCCATCAGCAATACATTAATATGCTCTGGTGCTCGGTTATGATATATACCTCTCTGTATATAGATGTATCTTTGAAGTTCATCTCTTTGCTCACATCAACATGAATGATATTCTGATAATATGTAGGCTAATGCAACCTTCAGTCTTTTACTAACTGGTAGACAAGGGTTTGACCCCTAGTCTCTTTCTCAAGTACTCAAACATATCCTTGGGCAATGGCTTGGTGAAGATATCAACTAATTGTTCTTTTGATTGCACATACTCAATTATCACCTCTTTTTCTTGAACTTGTTCTCTTAAATAATTATACTTGATTGCAATGTGTTTAGTCTTGGAATGCATGACTGGATTCTTGGAAATGTTTATTGCACTGGTGTTATCACAATAGATAATCACTGGTTCTGAGATCTTCATATGCATACCTTCCAGCAACTATTTGATCCATGCAATATTTGAGCAATTTTCAGTAGCAACAACATATTATGCTTTTACAATAGACTGAGAGATGCATCCCTGCTTCTTGCTAATCCATGTGACAAGTCTGTCACCCATAAAGAATGCTCTTCCAGTTGTGCTCTTCTGGTCATCAAGATTTCTAGCCCAATCAACATTGGTAAACACCTTAAGTTCAAATTTTCCTTCTCTTCTATACCATAAGCCAAATTCCTTAGTATTCTTCAGATATCTTAAAATTCTTTTCACAGTAGTCATATGTGATTCCCTAGGATTAGCAGAAAATCTAGCAACAATTCCTACTGCATGTGCAATATCTAGTCTAGTGTGTACAACATACATGAGTTTTCCAATCATTGATCTGTACAAAGTCTAATTTACCTATGTTGTCTTGTCTTCCTTTGTCAACTTACATCCAGTAGCCATCAGTGTTCCAAATGGTTTGGAATCTTCCATCTTGAATATTTTCAGGAACTCTTTGATGTATTTGGACTGTGTAATGAAAATACCTTCACTTTGTTGAATGATCTATAGACCAAGAAAGAACTCGATCTCTCCAAACATAGACATCTCAAAATCTTTGCTCATCTCATCAAAAAATGATTTGCATAGCATATCATTGCCTCCAAATATGATGTCATCAACAAATATTTCAGCAATCAAAGTGTTAGCATCAATATCTTCTTTTGAATAAAGATTACTGTTTTCACTAGTCCTTATAAATCCAATACTTATCAGATAGGAATGAAGTCATTCATACCAGGCTCTGGGAGCTTGTTTCAACCCATACAATGCTTTGTGAATTCTACATACCATGTTTCTCTTGTGTGGATTGACAAACCCTTCTGGTTGTTCAATGTATACCTCTTCTTCAAGTATTCCATTTAGGAATGCTGACTTGACATCCATTTGATATACTTTGAATCCTTTATATACAACATAAGCAAGTAATATTCTTACTCCTTCTAACCTAGCAACGGGTGCAAAGGTTTCTTCATATTCTATACCTTCTTCTTGTGCATACCCTTTGCATACTAGTCTTACTTTGTTCTTTGTGACTTCTCCATTCTCGTTCAGCTTATTCCTGAATATCCATTTTGTACGAATGACATTCTTGTCATCTGGTCTTGGCACAAGTGACCATGTTTTTTTCTTTTCAATCTTCTCAATCTCATCATTCATATCACTTATCCATTCCTCATTTTCTAGTGCAGCATTGACAGATTTTGGCTCAATGAATTCACAAATTAAACAATTTGAGTTTAAAGACTTACTTCTTGTTCTTGTACCAACTTTCTTATCTCCTATGATCTGGATCTATGGATGGTTCCTTCTTACATATCTTGCAAATATAGGTACAACTCTTTATGTATCAACTTGATCATCATTTTGATTTTCATTATGTTCTTCATTACCTTTCATATTATCTTGATCATTATCCTGACCGTCGATAATAGCAGTCTAACCGTCGGTTGCAACATTTTGTTCTAGAATTAAGCACTGTTGCTCGGGCAGAGTGTTGGGTTCTTCACAATATAAAAACTTGTTGTAATCCTTTGGTTCTTTTGTGCTTTCCAGATCATTCTTTTCTGCAAATTCATCAATCTTTACATTTGCACTTTCAACTATTTTGTTAGAGGCCTTGATGAGACATTTAAAAGATTTGCTTTTGGTAGAATACCCCAGAAAAATACCTTCATCACTTTTGGTGTCAAGCTTTCCATTTCTATCATCCTTTAAGACATAACATTGACTACCAAATATTTTTAAGTAACTTACATTGGGTGTTTTACCATACCATATCTCATAAGGTGTCTTCTTTGTGTCCTTGTTTAATTGTACTCTGTTAAGTGTATATACAGCAGTGCTGATAGCTTCCCTCCAAAAGATTTGGGTGATGTCTTTCTCTATCATCAATGTTCTTGCACAATCAACTATTGATCTGTTCCTTCTCTCAGCAATCCCATTTTTCTGTGGTGTTCTTGGTGTAGAAACCTATATTTTTATACCATGCTCATTACAAAAATTAGTGAATTCATCTGATATGAATTCTCCTCTATCTGATCTCAAACATTTCAAATCCTTACCACTTTGTTTTTCTACCATAGCCTTATACCATTTAAACATCTTGAATGCTTCAGATTTATCTTTTAGAAACATAACTGCCATCATTCTAGAGTAATCATCAACAAAGAGAATAAAATATCTATCTCC
>MU227713.1:4813131-4823952 GCA_018584345.1 Thuja plicata | reverse complement strand
GGGGGGGTGAATTAGTTATCAGCTTATTAAATTCTTTCCTCTTATCAATTCCAGAATACAATAAAGTAAATGCACATTCAGATAACATAATAGACAACACCACAATTTGGTTACGGGGAAACGAAATGGTAAAAACCCCGGTGGGAATTAGCACCCATAATGAACTATACTTGTTTATAATAATCCATGTTAGAAGATCTTGCAACCCTGTTAGGAGTTGTTCTTTACAATGTAATAAGTATAGTGACCTCGTTAAGGGTCTGACCCTATTAGGAGTCTTTTACAAATAACCTTGTTAAGGGTGAGGACTCACTGTCTAAAAGCTCACTGCTTCAATTGTGAAGGCTAAAACCTTCTATAGAATAGATATGCACTATATCTGATGATGAAATGTAGAGTAGACCTGCTATCTTGATCAATTCCAATGTATTTTAATCTTCCACTGCTTCTTCACATAGATCCTTGATGAAACTTAACTGATATTCTACTCTATACTTTTTCTGTCTCTTTTCTTATCATTCACACTTAGCGTTCCACAAATGAACTACTATAAGTATCTTCCTCAAAGTATGAGATCATGGGACCTGTTAGGAAACTCTTCATAACATCCTTGTCAGCTTAACTAACCATGCAAGCATAATTACAACTGCGCAATATAAACTGAATAGACGCGATGCTTCACAAAGTCAGCCTCACCAAATTAACTCTAACATTGAAATCTTGTTGAAACCCATTTGGCACCTTTAGATAGCTATCTTAAAATCATAATTAAACTTGAATATACACACGCATATCTTGAAGATAAGCGCAACTCAAGAACCAATGCAATACATCGGCCTATATAGACAAACTCCAGAAACTATAACTGTCGTCAACAAAATTACACAACACAACTGAAACTTCATATCTGAGTCTACGTGTATGAACAAAACATAAACAACATGTCTACAACATGAATATAACCATGCAAGGATTAATAGCATCATTCTGATAAGTACATACAGAACACTACTATATATTATATGTTGTCATCAATGAAAAACATACAATCAACTAGATGCCAGAAGTAAATCTCCAACATAAGTTTGGTAAGACACTATTGTCAAAGTTATTCATTTCAAATGAAATCAGTCTACCAATTAAACTATCAAGAGTAACTGTATTGTTTGCTACTGCTCTCATTTCTTGAATCGCAGAAATTCTAATAGCATATACAGGCAACAAGGTTCTTAAGATTTTACTTACCACTGTCTCCTCTTCAAGTGTACCTCCAACACCTCGTATAGAATTGACTACTTCTTTTATTCTTGTGTTGTACTGTGTGATGTTTTCTCCTTCTTTCATTATGAGGTCATCAAAATTTCCTCTATGGATTTCTGCCTTGGCTCTCAGAACATTTGTATCACCTCCATGTACAAGCTTCAGTTTTTCCCACATCTTCTTTGCAGTTTTGCAATCCTTGACATCTTCAAATTCAGTATCAGAGAGTGAGGAAGAAAGCTCTATAACCATGCAGTTATGCTCATGCTTCTCTCTCAATTGATCTACTACCAATACTCCTGTAGGCAACACATATTTAGTATCTAGGAATTGAGTAACATCATTACCAATACCTGGTAAGTGGAGTCTTATCCTACCTTTCCATGAAGCAAAGTTGTCTTTGTTCAACTTGGGCACATCTCGTATGTTCATCTTGTGATCCTGACTTAGGTCTTGAAACCTTTCTTCTAAGCACACAAGCTCTGATACCAACTTTTAGTAATAACTGAGAGGGGGGCGGGGGCGGGGGCGGGGGGGGGGGGGNGGCGGGGGGGGGGGTGAATCAGTGGCCTCAAAATTTGTCCTTCAACGATTTATCACCAATCAAATAAACCTCAGATTATTAAGTCCCTACAAGATGCATGCCATGAAATACTTATAATGATTAACTGTCTGTCGGTTTTCCTTGCATGTCCTTATTCTCCTTGATTACCAATAAGTAGTAAAACTATTTACCGAAACTTAGTAAATAAGCAGAGTATACCGATCAACCCATAAATGCATATGTGAAATGTAAAATAGTAAAGTAATAAACTATACACACATAACACATGGATTTTAAGTTGGAAACCCTGTTAAGGGAAAAAACCACTGGGACTGATACCACAAATTTTCACTATTTTGAAGTGAGCCTTGTTAGGAGCCAACCCTATTAAAGGTTACAAACACACTATTAGGTGTGACCTTGTTAGAGGATTTTATACATAGAGGTTGTCACTTAGTATCGGGCATCTATTGCTACCATCCTTGAATAAACCTCCTTCTTAGACTGTCAATAGGTATCGGGCAAGTCCAATGCTACTTTCATGAATCAACCTTTTTGGCACTCCTTGGGATGTACCTCAATATATAGAAGACTGTCAAGTCCTACTCGGTTAAGAGACTTGATGCTTCAATGGTTAAACTGAAATACTATGACCTGTTTCTAATGCAACTTTGAATTGCAGATTTTCATATCTATTTAAGTACATTACCTCTCTGATCAATGTATTAATTCAATTATTTGTGCTCCACACTTTCTGCTTTGTGATGTTGTGCTTCACTGTTCATCGATGTCTATAGAATTCTTTAGCTCTCTTTCAACTTGATTGATCAGGACTATATGAAGATATTCTTCATCAGTTTCTCTCCAGCATCCTCTTTCTATTCACTCCCCTTCCCATGCATACGGAAATGAATTAAGCTTGTCTCTTATATAGACATGATATTCAACGTTTCTTGATTCTTGATTCTTGATTCTTGGCATAAAAAATAATCCAGCCAATTTGATTTAAAGCATAACTCCTGATTTATCTCGTAGTTATCTTCTTGCCAACTGTACAAATCTTCTTTAAATCAATTACTTAACCATGGTCAAATAAAACAAAGAAAACAACCAGTTAAGTCTATCTTTAGCTCTTGCCAGCTAGATATTTTGTCATTTTCTAAACTCTCTATTTTGTCGGTCAACTCTGCAGTTAGTTGTCGGTGACAACTGCCAATTCTGGCAGTGTGACTCTAGTTACCTTCGGGATCTCCGTCCATTGGGCATCAATAGATTTTACTAGTCGGGCAACTCTATTTTTAGCTCGTCGGGCATCTTGTGGTTTTGCTTCGTTGGGCAACACTATCTTCTGCTCATCGGGTATCACTGTAACTTTTCTCTTTTGCTTTTACCGATGGTGTGCACTCGGTCGGTGTTGTCTGTCACTTGGTGAATACTTGACATTTATGCATTGTTGAAAGCATAACCTTTGTTCCATTGATTCTCTGAAGTCTTTGGCATTATGTACATGACTGCATAGATGATATCAAGTTGACATCAATGACAATACAAACCATTATCTAATTTAATGTCTTGCATTATCTTCAACTTAACATTTATCAAACATTCAATCAGTTACATGTCATCAGCTTCAATAGAGGAAGAGGCTCCAATAGCAATTGGAGAGGAAGGAACAATGGGCAAGGAAGAGGTTCCTATTTTTCAACAATGAAGTGTTATCACTGCAATCAAATCAGACACCCTACTTATAGGTGTCCAAAAAAAGGCTCTAAATCCCAAGGGAGTGATAAAAGACTTAATATTGTTCAAGAAGAGTCCAGTTGTAGCAATAAACATACCAAGGTACCCTTAGAGTTGGAAGAGGGAGAGAACTTGATGATTAGGAGGACAGTGATCAAAGAGCCAGTGAGAGAAGAGCCAAGTCAAAGCAGAGCACTATTCAGAATGAAGTGCAAGATTATGGGCAAGGTATGTAAAGTTATCATTCACTTACATCCAACTGACAAAATTGTGTTAGAGGAGGTAGTTAGCAAACTGAAAATACAGAGTATCTCACATAACAATCTACACAAGGTTACTTGGTTGAACAAAGGACAACATGTCCTAGTAAATGAACAAGCATGGATGGACTTAACTATAGGGAGGTACAAGGATAGGGTACTATGTGATGTCTTTCCCATGGATGCCTGCCACCTCCTTTTGGGAAGGCCATGGAAATTTAACAGACAAGCCATGCATGATGGAGCTAATAATGCTAATTCTTTCAAGAAAGATGGTGTGACTTTTAAAATCCAGTCTCTGCTATAGGAAGGATAAGTGAAATCTACAGAGCCTCATGTTCTTTTGGTAAGTGAGAAAGAGCTCTTACAAGCTTTAGAAGTAGGAGAGGGAGTAGGATATGCACTAGTTTTGAAGCTAAAGGAAGAAAATGCTGAGAAGATAGTAAAAAAGACAAAGATCCCCATGGAAGAGCAAGAATTATTGAAGGAGTACAAAGACATTGTAAGTGATGTGAATCTAGCTACCCTGCCCCCTAAGAGAGCCAATAGCCACCAAATAGACTTTATTCCAAGAGCCACCCTTCTTAACAAAACTATTTATAAGATGAACCCTCAACAAAATGAGGAGATTTCCAAGCAAATACAAGAACTCTTAGACCAAGGACTCATTAGGAAAAGTATAATCCCATTTGTTGTTCCTACTATCCTAGATCCCAAGAAGGGAGGTACTTGGAGGTTGTGCACTGATTCTAGGGCCATTAATAGAATCACCATTAGGTATAGATTCCCTATCCAAAGGATAGAAGACCTAATGGACTGTTTAGGGGATGCCAAGTACTTTACTAAGATTGACATAAAAAGTGGATACCACTAAATTAGGGTCAAGGAGGGAGATGAATGGAAGTCTGCCTTCAAAACTACATAAGGTTTGTATGAGTGGCTTGTAATTCCATTTGGTCTATCCAATGCCCCATCCAAATTCACGAGGCTTATGAACGAGGTGTTGAAGGATTACATTGGAAAGTTTTTAGTTGTCTATCTTGATGACATTTTGATCTTTAGAAAGTCTAGAGAAGAACATCTTAAGCATCTGCAAATTGTGTTTAAAAAGTTGCATGAAGAAAAGTTAATGATAAATCCAGATAAGTGTGAGTTCTTGAAGCAGGAACTAGTGTATCTTGGTTTTGTTTTGTCTCATGGGAATCTCAAGATGGATCCAAGCAAGGTAGATGCCATCATCAACTGGCCTACCCCTAAGATTGAAACAAAGGTGAGAAGTTTTCATGGCTTATCACAATACTATAGAAAATTCATCAAACAGTTTAGTGCTACTTGTGCTCCCATGTTAGATACTATCAAAGGTGGAATAAGGACAAATTTTCATTGGAATCAACAAGAAGATAATAGATTTGAGACACTAAAAAGGAGGATAGCCACACAACCCATCCTAGTTCTCCCAAGTTTTGAAAAACTTTTCACAGTTGAGTGTGATGCTAGCAATGTTGCTATAGGGGTTGTTTTGAGCCAAGAAGAAAGGCCAGTGGCTTTTCATAGTGAGAAGGTCAGTCATGCAAAGAGAAAGTACTCTTCATATGACCTAGAGATGTATGCTCTAGTCCAAGCATTGAGAAAATGGAGGCACTATCTACTTCCTAAGGATTTTATGGTCTATTATGATAACCAAGCCCTTAGCTTCTTAAATTCACAAGATAAGCTTAGCCATAAGCACATGAAATGGGTGGAATACTTGCAGGCTTATACATTCAATATCAAGCATAAGAAAGGGAAACATAATAAGGTAGTTGATGCACTAACCAGGAGGCTTTTGACAGTGCAAGAAGTGCAATTGCAGAGCATAGGCATTGAAAGTTTCAAGGAATTGTATTCAGAGGATGAAGACTTTGTAGAGATCTATAAGGTATGTAAGGAACATAAGAATCATTTCCATGGTGACTTTCTAACTATACTATGCAGAGTGACTTATTGTTTAAGGGTAGTCAGTTGTGTGTTCCTAGCGGATCAACGAGGGAGAATTTGATTCAAGAAAAGCATAATGGGGCACTTAGTGGTCACTTTGGGGTCAACAAGACTCAAGAATTAGTTTAGAGGTTTTATTTTTGGCGAAGGATGAATCAAGATGTTAGAAAGTATGTAGAACTTTATGTAGTGTGTCAAAAATCCAAGGCCACATCATCCAATGCAAGCCTTTATCAACCTCTTCTCATTCCAAGTAGACCATGGGAGTGTTTAAGCATGGATTTTGTAGTAGGTTTTCCAAGAACAAAACAAGGATTTGATAGCATATATATCACAATGGACAAATTTAGTAAGATGGCACATTTTGTCCCCTATAAGACTATACATGATGCTTGTCAGATTGCACATCTATTCTTCAAGTAAGTGGTGAGGATCCATGGGTTACCCCAAAGTATAGTATCAGATAGAGACTCTAAATTTATGAGTCATTTTTTGAAGACACTGTCGTAAAAACTTGGAACCAATCTATCTTTTGGGTCTGCCTATCACCCTCAGACAAATGATCAAACTGAGGTGGTGAATAGGAGCTTAGGTAACCTCTTGAGGTGCCTAACTAAAGAATATGGTTAGACTTGGGATCCCATTTTGGGGAGGGCGGAAAATGCTTATAATGATATAGTCAACAGGACAACAAGAAGAAGTCCCTTTGAAGTAGTCTATGGGTTTCATCCTAGAGGAATTTTTAAACTCAGAGAGTTGAAAGATGGAGCCAAA
This sequence comes from Thuja plicata, assembly GCA_018584345.1. Lineage (NCBI taxonomy): Eukaryota > Viridiplantae > Streptophyta > Pinopsida > Cupressales > Cupressaceae > Thuja > Thuja plicata. Next base: position 4,817,397 of record MU227713.1, on the reverse strand, counting down.
GGGAGTGGGTATGCAAAATATTTTTCCCATTCAATGAAATAAGTGCATGATTCAGTAAGAAAGACATTGACAAAGAACACTACAAAGATTAAGCAGAAGGTGGATGAAATAAAGAAGGATCTCCAATTTCAAGTAGGGGATCTTGTCATGGTCCATTTGACCAAAGCAAGGTTGCAAAAGGGAGTGCCCAATAATTTGCAGATGAGGAGATTAGGACCTTGCACTATTTTGGATAAGTATGGCAATAATGCTTATAAAGTGGAACTCCCTAATGATATTAGATTGTCTCCTGTCTTCAATGTTACAGATTTGGTCCTTTACAAGGTCCCTACCCTTGATCTTGATCAGAGTCTCAGTAAAGTCATACAAGAAGTGGAGGACCTACAGTTACCATCTACACCACCAAAAAAAGTAGAGAAGGTTTTTGATTCAAGAGTCTATAAGAAGACTAGACAGAAGACTTATTGGTAACACCTGATAAAGTGGCATGGACAAGGAGATGTAGAGGCTATGTAGATTAAGGAGATAGAATTAAAGAAGTTGGGGATAGACTCCAACTTGATCAGTCCAATAATGACTTGAAAACGTTTTGTTTGGGAGAATGGTGCAGGAGCACCCAGATCATCTCCAAGTTCTAAGTTTTGTTGTGGCTTGTACTGACCCTAGCCAGGTTAGGAGTGTTTTTTAAGGCCTTAGAAGGTTTTGTGAGTGTGTGTCTAACTGGACTATATTAGGCTTAATCCAATCTAGTTGTTTTTTTGGTTATGTTAGTCTTGTTTAGTGTTTAGGTCTCTTTGAAGCCTAAAGTTGGTATTTTGGGTTAAAAGACTAAAAGGCTTGAAAAATCATGTATTAAAGCCTAAAATGTCTGATATGGTGTTTTTACATCATTCTATATAGTTTGGAGGTTAGAATCAAGTTAGAAGTTAAATTGCATAAATTGACAAAAAGTTGTCATGACAACTTTTGCAACTTTGCAAAGTTGCATGACAACATTGTCCTAAAAAGTCAATTTCGATTGGCTAGGAAATGGTCAGTGTTATAACCACCTTAAATCATGAGGAAAAGGTATAAAAACATCAATAGGCCCATTTACCAAGGTTGTTTGACTTGGAAAAGCAACAAAGATTACAAGAAATTGCTCTGTATTTTGATTTTGTGTGCACAGTCAGTTATTTTTGTTGAACAAAGCTCGTTAATGGATTGAATTAATACACTTCAAGTTGGATTCATGTAATTATACTAGTTATTTTTTGTTTTTATTTGGTTTTAAGTTTCTTTGACCTCATTAGTGTAGGTTTGTAAATTAATTTGTGAGCAAGTTAGTCACTGGTCCATTCAGGACAGTTTACAGAAAAATGGCTCCCCCATAAAATCCTACCATGCAAATATCACAAACTTGAGGGATATGAAAGGGGAGACCATATACATTATAAATATGGAGGTAGGAGATTTGAAGAGTTGCTTAGCTATTTTTTAATGCAAGCCATATGCAAGTCTAGTGTACCCAGCTAGGAGCTTGTGAGGTGTTATTTGTGTTTGATTGCAGGGGTTTTGATTGGAGAAGTTAATCCAAAGGTGGTTTAGTGTTCTTTGGGGTTGTAAAGAGACCTCAAAAGAGATTCAGGCCTTTACCAATTCATTTGAGTACATTTTGAGGCAGAAGTCACTTGACTAGTTTAGAGAAACCCAATTAGCCCCAGTAGCCCTTAAATGTAGGAATCCACCGTACGAAGACCTTGATGTGAGGAGACCTAAAAAATATTGCATGTCTTGATAAAGGGTGTCAGAATATCAACTTGGTGTTTGGGGTTGTTTGGAAAAAAAAGAAAGAAAGGGAAAAAACTAGTCAAATAGGGCTAGTAGAGTAATTAGGCCTAATTTACAAGATTTCACAAGAGTTTGGAAATCGATAGTAGAAGCATTGATTCCCTATCCTAAAGGAATAAAATAGAGTTCTTGAAGATTTCTAGAAAGAGTTGAATCCTCTGAAAACACTTTCTAAGGAGAATAGAACAAAAGATAGTTGGATGAATCCAAGGAGGAGCTAAGGAGTGAAGAAAGACTTGTTGATAGTCACCCCTAGTGAAGCACAAAGATTGTCACCTCTCAAAGAGGTATTGAAGAGTTCATAAACTAGTTGAGTAAGGACTTATGAGATCTTAGAACCAAAGCTTGGGGTCTTGAGGAAACTAGGAACAATAGGGGTCCTAGTGAGTTTGTGCAAGCACACTAAGGGAGTCTCTATCAATTGGTATAAGTATTACATGTGGGATTTGTATGGAACCGTGCACTCAATGGTGAATTAATAATGTGAATTGTCGAGGACAAATGCCAGAAAATAACCATATACATTGGATATGGATATGGTTTGTGATTAATTTTCATTGTGCCTTATGTTGTCATGGATTGGTGTCATTGCATTTGTTTATTGAGTCTAGACCCTCTGAAGGGAGTGGAAATCAATGGGGGTCATGGCACAAGTAACTATCCTGGATAACCCATTGAAGAGTTGTTTGAACTAGTGATAAAATAATGATTAATAAAATAAATGGGGGTAATCATAGGTAAATGAGATGAAATTGATACCTCATGTGTGGCTTAGTGCTCTCATAGGCTAAGGATGCATTAGAGATTCCTCGTGCATGACTTAGTGCTCTCATTTGCTAAGGACACATCAAAGGTGACACGTATAAGAATGATGAAAATTGATTCCTCATGAATTACTTAGTGCCTCCATAGGCTAAGGATGCATCAGAGATGAAATTTGATACCTCATGCATGCCTTAGTGCTTCCATAGGCTAAGGATGCATTGAAGATGACACTCCCATTTCTAGACTCTCCACCCTTACCCAATTTAGTTGTGAGTAGTGATCCTTGGGTTAGTATTTTGGTGGCTCTTTGTACTTGATATGATTAAAAGTTAGTTGGATTGCCTGTATAGTTTATTAGCACACTTGGTCCTTTGGTGATTGTTCTGTGTTAACATGACCATTTTATGTGGCGTGGACGCTTTGTCTTGGATTGTAGTGCATGAACTTGGGTGATTGAACTCTCTCTAGGTACGCTACCATATTGCTATGATCTTGGCCACTTTACAATTTGTATTTGTGGGAAATAAAATGTGAGAATGATAAAATTATTAAGAGACTAAGCTACAAATCTAAGATACATTATTAAATGCAAACACTCAAGATAAAGGAGGTAAAAAAAACTAGAAAGCAAGAAATAAGAAAACTAGAGCCTCTTTTGATGAGGATGTTCTTTTGATGCTCTGATTTGATACGAGTTCCCACTTTGTGCTTCCAAGGATGTTTAAATTAAGCTCTATGATGATACAATGATTATGAAACTATGGATTTGATAATGCAATATGGGTGAGATAATACTAATATGGATTTGATATGATGCAATGGATGCAATTTAAGCTTAAAATGAGTGTGAAATGGATGCATAAAATGACTAAAATTGATTGTAGTTCTAAAATAAAAAAGACATTATGATGTTGCTTGAAATGTAAGTGGACATGATTAATGAAGGAAATAAGAGGGCTTAAATATGAAATGGGTGCAAGATGAGGGGTCTCCGAAATTCAATAATTGTCATCATAAATGATAGGTGACATCTCAAAGGATGACAAGTGGAATGGAGGCTCGATGTCCATTTTGGAGGGATGTCACCAAACATGGATGTTATTTTCCTATTTAGTTAAAATAGGAATGTATAAATATTTGGATAGGGTTGGTTAATGGGAGGTTTGAGATGATAAGGTTGGTTTTTGTTAAGTTTTTAGGATAGCTGCAAATGTAATAACACTCTATGTTGTATGTGTTTTCCAAATGCAACAATCTCTCTTTCATTTATATTAGGAATGAGGCTAGGAGAGACATGTCCCTTCATGGGACATGTCTATTCATTATTATTTATAAGAAAGGACATGCCTCTTCCTATTAATCATAAGTTAATCAATCTTATAATGTTTCATCAATCAATTATTAATTAAGAATAATATAATAAGTTAATATTAAATATTAAATTTCATATGATTAATAATAATATAACATATATAATATATTATTATTAATCAACATGTATTATATATATTCTAATGATCATACGACTGAAGCTACAAACATTGACACTCCCTCTTAGCTAGGGAAGATAAAATGTACATCACAATAAGTTCATAAATTGTGAAGGTTTGTTCTCAAGTGAATTTCCTCCATCGGCGATTCTATCCATAGCTCTCAGGTGGATTGCCTCCA
>MU227713.1:4769947-4789700 GCA_018584345.1 Thuja plicata | reverse complement strand
ACTGGTCTAATCATTATTTGGATTATAGTTATTCAGTTCATTGTTTATAGTTTTGTGATATCTTATCTATCTATTCATTTTAAATTACATACACATTTACTAAACATTCTTTCAATTACTTAAATTATTTCAATTTACAGTTCATGATATATTGATTTTAGTTATATTTATTTCAAGTTCCTTGCCATACTTTGAGAGACGGAAGTTTGAGTTTCATACACAGGTTATCTGCCATAAAAAGCCTATTCAGGTGAAGGTTCACTCGCCTTGGTCCTACAGAGCCAGAAGCGTAGGGGAAGAGGATCATAATTGATCATTCCCGTTAGTTGGCCAAAATAATTGGATTTCCCATCATTGGATTGGCAAGTCCAAAGGAAATTCAATTCAGTGTTTTTGGGCACCAACACATCTCTTGAATGCAGGAAGAAGAAAAGGCGAGCATGGAAGCCTAAAGAAAAAGAAACTTCTAATCAACCGAGAAGAGTCGATAACTCATATGTTTAGGATTACAACACGTGGACAAATTGCGCAAAATGTGGTAGATATGGACACATTACTGCAAACTGCATGAGAAAATGGATGAGAAGGTCTAGAAGATGGACTAACCCTGGAATGACATGCTTAAACTGTCATAAGGTTGGTCATCTAAGCAAGGAATGCAAATACTGAGTGACAGAGACAAGAAATTTTGCCAATGGAAATACCATTGAAGACATCAGGAAGATGAGAAACAAAATGTGGAGGAAAGCTACAGATATTCATGATGTTGGACCATGTAATGTAATTGGTGACACCTTATCCAATGGATCTAGTGACATCAACACCAGTACCTAAGCAGAACAAGTAAGTATGGAACTACACTATACCAAGTTATATTTCACATCGGTTTCATTATACATTGATAAAATGCCAAATTAGCATGAATAAAGATGCACTATGGTATTACTTGTTATAAATTTGTGAAATCCAATCTCGTCGGTCAATGCTTACCAAGAATCGTCGGTGTACATACAAAAGCTAAGTTGTTAATGTAAACTGATCATCGTCGATAATCATGTAAAAAGGACAATCAGTCTTTGCCACTTACCGAGCACCATCGGTAAACGTGTGAAAAGTAAAGTGAGTTCTCACTTACCCCAAGCCAAAAGTTTGTGTGATACCCGAGCGACTCCATCTTTGAACACCGAGAAGTGGGTAGAGCATTAGATACACCACTTAGGGCATTGCCTATAAAAGGATGACGGAGACCTCATTTCATTCACCAATGTTTGAAAGAAAAGAGCGGAACAAAGCAGAGTGACATAAGGAGAAAAGATTGCAGAAAGATTCACGAGCACCTTCACAACTACTATGATAGATTTCGATCTTCAACAGATACAACAGAACAAGTGAGTAACTAGAATCGCCGAGCTCACAATTTGTTTTACAGGAAAAGCCCTAAATTCACAAAATCATGGCAACCACATCCCGTGTAACCAAGATCAAGAACTACAAGGATAAAAAGGTTAATCTGATCAAGAAATCCACTTGTGAAGAACCTAAATACAAGTTCTGTCCATAGATTGCTTCACAACCTGACTGAGCATGTCTGATTGTATATACACTGCAAAGTTGCAGAAATCAAAGACATGGAAGTTGATCAAGCTTACAAGAAACTTTGCACAAACAGAATAATAAAGGATGAACATAAACATATAGAGGTGAAAGGAATAACAAATTCCATAATGTTCCTAAAGGAATTTAAGACTGAATGGATCCGGATAGTGCGTAGTAGAGTGCATGACCAAAAGATGTGGCTGGACGAGCCAAAATAGATCACTAGGGATGTGATACATGTAGTGATCGGTTATCCAATAACCGACAAGGCCAAAGCACTCAAACATCCTCCTCGCTCTGACATTGAGAAGGTGATTGGTGCAGTATGGGATAATAGTGGATTGAAAACACCATCACTGGTCTAGAAATAAATTTTGATGCATGTGTACTAGGCTACAAGATATACCAAGCCAACAGGTTAAACAACATTTCATGTGGAGCAACTAACACTACACATAAGATAGTAAAGAAAGGTCTACAATTGGATCTATCTGAGCTTCTACTGAGGTAGTTAGATGAAAACATGAGGACAATCAGGTCTGCAAAATCCAATTCATATAAGTTTGGATCACTTCTAATGTGCATATTTTTCTACTTTCAAGACTTCTTTCCATCTATCGGCAATGTCAACTGGGATACTACCCGACCAGTGACAATTCAAATCAGTGAATTCATCAAGTCACTAGGTGACAACTTTACATCAGTTATGGATGCTTATTTCACTAGATTTAAGGATACAATATAGAAAAGGATGAGGATACCAGAACAACTGGTGGAAAAATATAAAGCTGACATTTGTTTTATGGTGGACACTGATAACACCTTGATCAAACCAGCTGTACTGAGGATAGCTTGGTTAACACCACTTGACTATGAGATAAACATAGATCAAGCCACCAATGATATTGAAGCATTGTTAAATGAAACATTAGACAAGTCACAACCAAGGTTTGGAACCTATGAAGAGGCTAAGGAAAGAATAAAAATAGGCTTAGTTGTGAAGAAATTTGACAAAAGGAAAGAAAAAATGGTAAAGACACTTAAGAAAAAGTTGTCGATAGATGATGAAGAGTCAGAACAAAAGGATGACACTGAGGGACAGTCACTCGTCAGTGAAGAAGAACAATTAAGTGACTCTGAATCTACAGAGTCCAATGTACCACCACCACCACCTGCAAAGAAACCAAGGACCATAGCTGCATCAAGGACTAGGAGTCAGACAACAAAGGATGCAAGCCCATCACCGGTCAAGAAAGGACAAGTGAGGAATTATAAAAGAAAGCCTCAAACCAGGAAAAAGGAACCAACAAAAAGAAGAAAATTCATCAGAAGTAAGGAAGATATAGAAGAAACTGAACAACTTGCAAAGAACAAATTTCCTACTACAATTGATGAGGTATGTGCTTCAATCATCAAGGCAGGTTCAATAACTGGGCCTAAGATTAGAAAATGGCTAACTCTAAATCCCGAGGATCAAAATAAGATAGAAGAATCAATCATCACAATAATGTGTATATTCAAATATATACCAATACAATTTCAAGGTAAAATGCCACAAGAACTTCTTGACAGATTATCAACAAGGTGGACATTTGCATTGAATTCTGAAAAATAGATAAGAGAAAGATCCCTAGTTTCTGTTATGCCACCCGATTCCAAAATGGAAGAAATTAAAGAAATGATGAAGTTACATTCAAAAAGGTTCTTAGCAAAATCGAGAGCTTACAAAGTCCTACATGGAAACCTACTTGAGCTTGACAGAGAAAGTGAGGATACTTGGAGACAAATACTAGATATACCTAAAAAGGATAAAAGTCCCGAGAGAGTATTAGAACTTACCAATGAGCCTCACAATGAAGAGAAACAAGCTACCCCAAGCCCTATACACATCACTATAAATGACATTGAGGATTTCAATCCTGTTGATATGCAAATAGAAGTAAGAAATGAAATGGATGACATACCCCAAATTATACAATCATTAGGGGATACTGCAGATGATATAATCACATATAAAAACATCATAGATATCACCGGAGATGATCCTACAGATGAGGTAAAGGTAGATGAAGATGTCACTATTACCTTCGAGCAATACAAAGAATAGGACACAACAACAGATGTTGCACAATTTAAAATACCAAGAAAAATGCCATTATTGATACAGGCTATCAATATCTTCTCACAACAAGAGAAGTCACCTGAGCATGATGCAAGCATACCCAAGGATAAGGGTGAAGAGGATCAGAAAAACATAATTGATGATCAGAAAGAAATAGATGAAGAGAAGAAAGATAAAGGTGAAGAGAAGCAAGGTGATGCCACTCCTAAGGATACCAAAGGAGAAGTTGCTGATAAAGCTAAGGTTGATATGGAGACATCCACACCAAACTGACAGGTAGACACCGAGCAACAGGATAAAGGTACAACACCACCAAATCCTTCACCAAGTACATCAGACAATGCAAAAGAACTTTCTATAGTAGTACATACATCTGCTTCCACCACACTTTTAATAAAGAAGAAGAAGAAGAAGAATATAGTTACATTGGATGAAATCATTGAAATACCAGACTGGGATCCGAGGACATTGGATCCAGAGTCACTTAAAAATTATGTTGAACTTTGTAAATAAAAAGCTATCCAAGATAAGCTCAAAAAGGAGCACAAAGAAACACAGATACTAGAGACTACAAAAGAAATGCTACTACAAATTGTACCTGATACTGACATTGATCAAGATGCACCTTCCTTGATCAATTAGCATCTCTCACCAATGTCATCACATCTCAGAATGTGGATGCAGCGAAGGCAATAGAAGAACACGCAGAGCAGAATACCAATACAAATTAACAAAGAAAATCATCCAAGAAGTGATCAAGAATAAGGTAAAGCTATCTGAACTATTCAATGAATTAGAACTAATCATCTTAGAAGCTCTAACCTTAATTCAGAAGTTATGCACAATAGAGCAATTCACTAAGGAGAATAGTGAAAATATTGCACAGATAGATGCAGATCTAAATGCTAGTGCAAAAGGTATTACAAGCACTAACAATGCAATCAAGTTGCATTATGAGAAAATTATGGAAGCTAAAAGGTTGAGACTTTAGATTTTAGAGGCATAATCAAAATTTAGAGATGAGGTAACCAAGATCCAGGCTCTGCTGCTACCAAATCTTACATTACTGCAACAACATATGACTTCAACAAGATAATTGATTGCAACCCCGGAGATGTCTGTCACCGACAACATCTATGATATGCATGCAAGAATTGAATTGGAGCACATGGACCTATAACACCTTCAAGAGAAATGGGATAAAATGATGGAAGACATGAAAAACTCCCATTCCCACATTTTTGACAAGTTGTAAGTATTTACACCATTGTCCTTATTATCAAAAAGGGGGGAAATGATATGATAAAGGGGGAAATAATACGTGTCAAAGAGGGAATTGATAAGGTGAAAAGGGGAAATAGTATAAATTCAAGTGTATATACATATACATATACATATACTATACTAGAGCATACACATAGGGGGAGTCATAATGACAAGGTGAACACATGGTGTACATACTAAACATTTTAGTTTTTGCACATATCATTTTTTGATACTAATGTCAAAGGGGGAGATTGATGACATATTTTGCTATTAGTATACAAGGGAAAACAATTTTGAGCCGTCGGTAACACCAACATTGAAAGATAGGTCTAATGCAGCCTAACAGACAACTTTGCAAGGGAACCCGACAACAAATTTTTTAGTTGTAACCTGACAGAGCAGGTTATAATGTAAACCAACAACATAGTTTAAAAGTGCAACCCAAAAATGTTGAAGTGGAACCCGAAAGAGTAACCCAATAGAGGAACCCAAAAGAGTAGACAACAAAGGAACCTGATAGACAGTTCAAAGAGGAACACGATAGGCAGACTACAAAGCAACCTGAGCACCAGTCTACCGAGAGATAGTTATAATACTGAGAAATGTGGATCTGACTTCTACATCAGATAAAACACTTGTGTTTTATATTTAACTTTTAGATTAGCTTTAAATCCATTTCTTGAGGGACAAGTAAATTAATTGTAATTGTTTTAATTAATCTAACTGATTGAAAACATGCAAACTAGGAGATCAAGGTCAAGTTGTAAACCTTTGATCATAGAGTTATCATTGTAATACGTGAAATTAATTTAGGTCAAATTCATTATATAAATAGATGTGTAATTAATTAGAACATGAGGATGTGATGATGATTGTAGTCGAGGAACACATCTAAAGGATTAGGCAGATTTTTATGAGAGTGAACAACAAAAGATGAAATCAGTTATCAAGAACAAGATTCAAGGCTATCGAGCATAACAGAGGTATTAATTAGTCAAAATAGGTGATACATCATATTGTAAACTTTAATGGATCTGTACTTAGCAATTCTAAATTGCACATACTCGGGTCAATAAGTATTTTTGAATACATTCTAACGAGTGTAGCAAATAGAAGAAATCCTTTGAGAAGGTGGATTTAAAAATTCTTTTGTAAATCTCTTATCCGAGTGCACACTTAATTGTATTGCTAAATATCTTAACAGAGTAGATCTTAACTAGTCTCAAAATTACTCCTAATAGGGTAGATCATCAAAAGTGATCAAATTTGTAAGCCTTAACTGACCCCTTCCATTCTGCAGATAGAGAAGTATTTGTGGGTTCATCCCCACCACATTTTTTACCTTCTAACAGGGGTTTTCTGTGTTACCAAGTCTTGTGTCAATGTTATTACATTTCATGAATGTTTTCATGCAATTAAGTTTATGAATTGATATTACATACACAAAGATAGAAAAGCACTATGGTCGGTAATACAAAGAATTGATTACTAAAGGATTAAGGTTAATTGATAAAAAAAATTAAGGGTACTGATTCACCCCTCCCCTCTCAATACATGTCATTCCATTACTCCAACACGGTTAGCAAAGGTCCCACAACCTAGAAGTGATTCCCATGTTATACCAGGTCACTAGACTCTCAAGTTTAGTAGGGTTCAAATTTGGTGTATAACAGTTCTGGCACGCCTGGTGGGACACCAAAAAAGTTTTATTTTCAAAGGCTATGTTGTCTCTGATATGTTGATTACATAGTATTGGCTTAGAGTGGTTCTCTTTAAGGTATATCTGGTGAATCCATTGGTGTTGAGAACAAGAAGATCCAATCCTATTAAAGTTTATGAAAAAGATAGAGACAAGAAGCTCAAAACCTTCTGAATTTTTGCACTTGACTCCAACAAGAAGAAAAGGGAGAATATACCAAAGGACCCATCCTACAAGGAGAGTACAGTCTACACCACCTATTGTAGAAGAAAGACCCTTGCTTTTACACTCAAGAAAGAGAGGAAGATCTTTAAGTAAGGAGTTGTTGAGAGATTCAACTTCACTTACTAGTGCAACCCATACAAGTGTTATTCAACAAATATCAGTCCCTACGATGGCAAGAAAATTTGCATTTGTACCCTTTAATCAAGGTAGCCCATTAAATTTTGCTCAACATCATGACTTACCCTTAGCAACACTAAAAAGTCTACCTGATTTCATAGGTGAAAGCCAAACAATAGCTTGTGAGCATGTCAGAGATGTGGCTACCATCTGTAGTATACATCATATCACTAAGGAAGATGTGGCTACCAAGTTGTTGGCGACCTCTTTTAAAGGTAAAGCCCTGCAGTGGTTCAGAACTTTAGCAGTTGGTTCCAATGATTCATGGGACAGAATTGGAGACTCCCTCAACAAATATTTTGAAGATAAGTAAGATCATTTGTCCCTAGTAGAGAAACTTGCTACTACCAAAATAGCCCCTCAAGAACAAATGATAGATTTCAACAACAGATTTCTCAAGACATGGAATTGGATCCCTATCTTTGTAAGGCCTTCAAAAGATTACGCTTTCCTATATTTTTTGAAAAGTTTAAATAGTAACATATCTATCATGATCCAGTCCATGGGAGGTACCTCACTACCTCAAACTTTTGATATAGTTGTTAAAGCTGAGAATTGTTTAATTCAGGCTGGTATGATAGCCCCAAGGCCACCCATGCCTATCTTCCCTGATATTTAGCCCAATATGCCTATACACATTCCTCCATTCACTCTTATACCCACTGTGGTAGCACCTCAAGCTAGTTTAGGCAGTGAGGAATCAAAGGCAGGTTTTTCCCAAGAACTGCAACAAATGAGAAGTGATCAATGAGAAATAATAACTTATTGCAAAGTAATCAACAAGAAACAAATAAATTATTGCAGAAGCTTAGTAACGAGTTGATCAATATCAAAAGATAGAATCAAGGGATTAGGCCACCCTACCAACAAAAAAATCCAAGTCCTAATCAATAGTATCAAGGGTAGGGATAGTCCTATTAGCAATGCAGACTACCCTACGAAGGAAATTACCAGGGGTAGAGGCATAATTTTAATCAAAGGCCTTATCAACCTTATAACCCATCACCTCTTTAGTCTACAAATACATTCAGAGAGATGGTTCATGCACAAAATTACCTAGCAACAAAAAATGAATGGTGCTTTCCCTGCAATCAGCCACATAATCAAAACTACATGTTCCAATGGGTTGAGGAACCAAACACTCATGGCACAAAATGCATCAAGAACCCCTTCAGATTCATCCTCGGTTGAATCAGTGGCACAAAAAGATGCACAATATGATGAGACTTCTCTCTTTAATTGGCAAGAGGAAGGTTTTAATGGAGTGAATGGTGAATCTTCAATTACAGCCAATACCCGGTCCAAGAGAAGAGCTTGGGACATGGAGCAAACAAAGGAGAAGGGATAGGCTTCCACATCATTAGGATCATCACATACACCCACTATTGACATACTAAGAAGACCTCTTATCATACTAATCACAAGTGGCCAACTTCTCAAAGATGTAGAGCCCATAATAGTGAAAGCACATTAGAAAATCCATGCAACCGTGCCATTCAATATTGTGGAAAATATGAAGAAAATGAATGTGACAATGACCATGTGGGATTCCTTAGCCATTCCAAGACAACCTAAAATCTTGAGTAAGGTGATGTCAGAGGAAGCAATTACACAACAATCCGCTAATGATGTTGCTAATCCAGTGTTGGTCAATGCTGATCAAGAAAAGAAAGCTCCAAAAATCAACACCAAGTCAGATGCCAACCAAGGTAAGAACACAAAGCCACCTCCTTTTTATGTATCGTTGATAATTGGAGATTTCCTAGTACATAATTGTATAGTAGATAGTGGAGACACAAGTTCAATTATGCCTAAGAGAGTGGTCGACTAGATAGGAATAAAGTATGAACCATTTCAAAAGAAAGTGATATAGCTTTATGGTTCATCAGTAAACACAATAGGTGTTGCAAAGGATACAAGTTTGGTCATTCATGCTAGTCCTAACTTCTCTATCCCTCTAGACCTTTATATCATAGATCTCCCTGATCCTTTTGCCTTATGTCTGTCAAGAGAATTCAAAGCCAAGATAGGAGGTTGTCTGTCTTCTGATTGGTCCCATATGTTTTTTCATACTAGATATGGAACTAAGGTAACTATCAAATTAGAATCACTAGCACTGCACCATATAGAGCCTTATGTACCAAATGTCCTCAATGCAAGCTGCCTTGCATTTGATAAAAATAATTTTCTAATCATCAAGGAAACAAATACTCAAATAGAAAACATTCCAGATATCTATTTGGATGAATGGGGATCAGGAAATAATTCAGAAGCCTAGGCTAATGTTGTCTGGAATGCTGGTTGGGGGATTACATGATACAAGAAGATGGTCTCACAATGTCGAATCTCCATAAGACAACCAGCAAGGCATCAGAAGAAGAAGGAAATTAAGTTTGGGAGTTGTTCTTTGATGGTGCTAGAAGCAGACATGGTTTTGGTGGTGGTGCAATGCTTGTCTCCCATAAAGGTGAGAAATACTATGAAACCTTTAGATTCAGTTTTTCTTGTACAAGCAATACTGCTGAATATGAAAGTTTGATCCATGGACTAGATTGGGCTAGGAAAAGAGGTATTAAGGCTTTAATAGTTCATGGTGAAAGTGAACTAATTTTCAGCCATGTAAAGTAGACAAGTTCAACTAAAAATGATAATATGAGAGCTTACAAGCATAGGGTGTGGGATGCAATTGAAGATTTTCATGCATTTAATACTATTGCAATCCCTAGGAAGCTAAATCAGCATGCAGACAAGCTAGTTGTTGTTGGATCTCAATTTGATATCCCCAACAACATTTAAGTGGGTAATGACCAACAACATGTCAATATTATCGTTAGGCCTTCCATCCCCAACAATTATGTCAATTGGAAAGTATTTGAAAATGATGAGAAAATTATGCAATTCTTGTTTGAAGAAGACATCTTTTCAGAGCACAATCAAGATAGATTGATGCAAAACTATGATGATCAAGTGGTACAACTCAAATCTAATAAGTTTCCTAGGGGTCGTGTGACCTTAGAGTCAACCTTAAATACAAATGATCAAGCCAAAAGGAACAAAACTAGCTTACTAGTTCAACAAGAGCACTAAACTGATTTGGAGCTTGAACCAGGAAAAAACTTAAAATTTGGAAAAGTAAGCACTAATTCATAAAAGTAGTCTTACATCCAATTGTCTCAAGAATTAAGTGATGTATTTGCTTCAAAATATGAAGATCTAAGAGGTTTTGATCCAACACTTTCTCAATATACCATAGAACTGGAGGCAAGTGCTAAACCAGTTAGGAAAAAGAAAATGCATGTTAACCCCAAGCTAGAGCCACTCATGCATAAACAGGTCCTTAAACTAATTGAGAGTGACATCATCTATCCCATCAAACATACTAGTTGGGTGTGTAACCTTGTTCCTATAAGAAAAAAGAATGGAGAATTAAGGTTATGTGTGGACTTTAGGGTCCTAAATAGGGCATCCTTAAAAGATCGCCACCCTTTTCCATCCATGGAACAAATTCTATAGTGCGTCTCTGGTTCTGAATGTTTCTCGTTTCTAGATGGCTATTCAAGATATAATCAGATCCTAGTCAATAAAGAAGACCAGTTTAAAACTGCATTCACAACCAAATGGGGAACCATGGCCTATCAAAAAATGCCTTTTGGTTTGTCAATTGCAGGAGAAACCTTTCAAAAGGCTATGGATATGGCTTTCAAGAGCCTCATGTATAAGTTTGTGCTAGAATATATTGATGACATCACTATCTACTCTAAGCATGTAGCAGATCACATCAAGCATTTAAGGAAAATCTTTGAAAGATGTAGAGAGTTTGGGATCTCCCTTAATCCCAAGAAATGTGTGTTTGTAGTACATGAAGGGAAGTTGTTGGGCTACATTGTTTCAAAGAAAGGTATCACAGTGGACCCTGAAAGGATTGCAACTATTTTTGAGCTACCCCTACCACCTCATAAGGAGAGTCTACAATCCTTTATAGGAAGGATTAATTTTGTCAGGCTTTTCTTGCCTAATATTGCAGATCTTTTGAAGAAGCTTTTGCCTCTATTCAATACATAATGACTGAAGTGAACTTCGGCTAGCTAATCCGATCGGTCCATCGATGGTCATCAAGTATGATGGTTTTAATGATGATTTTACATGTATTTTGCATTTATTTAACAGGTGGATTCAAAAAACCTCGTGAATTAACTTGGGTTACGGGTGTAATTCTAGCCATATTAACCGTATTGCCCTTGACAACTATGTTGAAGAAGAATGTAGTCTTCAGTTGGAGAAAAGAAGGAAGAAACAATTTTCAAGCCATTAAGGAGGCTCTAATAGAAGATCCTACCTTAATGAACCCTAATTTCAGTAAAGACTTCATTCTCTATTCTTATGGAGGCTCCAAGGTCATCTCTACAATGTTGACTCAACAAAACTTAGAAGGGTTAGAGCAGCCCATTGCTTTCTTTGGAAAAGGCTTGGAAGAATATGAAGAAAGATAATCTTTTTTAGAAAAACATGTTCTTGTTGTGGTAAAGGGCCTCAAGAAGTTGATACATTTTTTGACCCATACCAAGGTACATCTAAGAGTCATACATCCAAGCGTAAAAAAAATCATTCTTAGTAAGGACCTGAATGAAAAGAGGGTTGGTTGGATAACTAGAGTCATGGAATATGATGTAGATATTCAAGTTACTAAACTAGTCAGAGGAAGAGGTCTTCGTGAGAAGATGATTAGTGATGAAGCTTCGAAGGAGCAAGAACAGATAGATTCATCCCTAGTTATACATGCAATAGAAGATCGTAACAGGGTGACAAGCTGGTTAACATATATGGTCCATTATTTGAAGATAGGTGAATGCCCCGCAGGCTTATATTCATCAAAAAGGAGGTACTATAGGTTAATTTTAGAAGGGATCATGGTGGTGTCCTTCTCAGATGCATTGATTTAAATCAAATAGCAAATGTTCTATACGAGTTTCATGATGGACCTTCTGGAGGTCATTTCTCTCCCAGGACCACTGATTTCAAGATGAGGGCTGGATACTATGGGTCATCCATCTTTAGAGACAATTATGTCTACATCAAAAAATGCATGAAGTGTGCTATCTTTGTAGAAAAAGAAAGGCTTCCATCTCTACCTTGCAACGGATTAAGACAGAGAAACCATTTGTGAAATGGGGAATCAACTTTGTAGGGTTGATTAACCCCCCATCTAGTGTAGGAAACAAATGGATAATCACTGCAATTGACTATTTCACCTGTTGGACATAAGCCATTGCATTAAAGGAGGCTAATGAGACCATTGTCCTTAACTTCTATGATGACATAATACATAGGTTTGGGATTCCTGATTCAATAATATCTGATAATGCACCTGCCTTCATAGGTTTAAAAGTCACTAAATGGGCCATTGGACATGGAATTTATCTTAGTACTAGTTCAAATTATTACCCTCAGGGTAATGGTTTGTCAGAGTCCACTAATAAGAATCTGATCAAAATAATTAAAAGAACCTTGCAAGAGAATAAAAGAGATCGACACTCTAAACTGAAGTCCGCCCTATGGGTAGATAGGATCACTCCAAAAAAGATAATTGGAAACTCCCCCTACATACTAGTATATGGAAAGGAGGCTAATCTATCCATTTCAACTGAATTTCCAGCCTTAAACCTTGCTACCCAACTTGTTCTCTTTGAAGAAGGAGATCCTTTGCAGGTACACTATGCTCACCTCATGGAGTTGGAAGAGAACATATCTAAATCTATGCAAAAAATGGAGTTATAGTCCTCAATGGGATGAGTTCAAGAGTAGACCCAGTAGGCATACAAAGTTTGATTCATTTTGTGGAGGCCCATTTATGATCTCAGAATGTAAGGAGCATAATGTCTTTCAGCTCTCAACCCTTGAAGGAGAAATATTTCCAATATAAATCAATGGTTTTCACCTCAAGCCTTGATTTGAGGTTTATCCTTCCCAGTAATTTTTTTTTTTTGTTTTGCTTTTCAATTTTAGTTTTCTTGCTTTCCTTAAAGTGTTGTTGCACAGTCAATTTTGTGTATAGCTCTCTTTTTTCTATTTTGATTTTTTGTTTCCTTCTATTCATTCTGGCCTCATGATTCCATAGTCTTTTTTTGTGCTTCTTGCAGCTCCTTTCCGAGTGGAATGTCATAGGCCACTAGTTTTATATATGTCTAGCAGGCAGACATTCAATAGAAATCGCCAAAATGTTACCCAATTTTTCCTATCCTATCCAATTTTATCCTATAAGTGGGTAAATGTGGCTCCTACAAGGGTTGAGCCCAGCTTGTAAGGTTTCTGTCTATATTTTCTGGTCTTTGGCTTGTTCTCTGCACGTTTCTAGAACTAGTTAAATCCCTGTTCTATTTGTAAGGTCTAAAACCCCAAGGAAAGCTCTTAAACCCTAGATCTTTTGTGGCTCGTTCTAATTTCAAGTTACTTATCTGTGCCACTTAATTTTCTTATTTGTCATGTGCTTTATCTTGCCTTATCTTTTATTTCCCAATCTCCTAACGCTCGGCGGTTAGTCACTAACATTCACTAATCTGGCAAAATGATTATGTCTTGGCACTTTTGTCTATCTCTTGATCTCGTAATGAAACAATTAAGTCATAATTCATTCGGAGAATTTGTGTAGGACATTGATGCAATTTTCATCAAGTGGTGGTTGCTAGATCTTGTGATCATACCTTGTTCAATTCATTTGTTTTGAGATCATGATATATGCTTGGTCGCTAGATCTCTTAATTTGATCAGGGTTAAGACTTTTGTTCAAAGATCAAGCCAGGGTAATTGATCAAGTTTTCATCTTGTGGTTGTCGCCAGATTTTTGAATCAGATTGGGGTTAGTGTTTTTGTTTAGTGACTTGGAGTCTCCTTTATCTCCGAATGTCCAGATAAGCTTGAGTCAATAACAGTCTTGGTTGAGTCTCATTTAGCAATTCAGAGATAAGACTTTATCTCTGAATCTCCTATCTTAACCAGAGTTAAGTCAGAAGCTTGGAGATCATGAGATTCCTTTGTCATGTAATCTCATAATGGAATTGGAGTTAAGGTCTCAAGTTTTCAATCTGGGTCATCGATCATGTTATCATCCCGCAGTTGTCTCTTAATCTCTAGATCAAAGTAGGGTTCGATCAAGTATTCAGAGATCTAGAGATTGCTTTGTCGTTGTGTTGCCAGATCAAACCAGAGTTAAAGTTGAGATACAAAGGAACTAAGGTGTCCAAGGTTAAAGGCCAGTTAGACACTTGAGCAAGGCAATATATGATCGATGGTCGATGCATGTTCATATCAGATTGAGATGCCCGGATAACCAGAGAAAGGATCAACGACTGCGTTTTAAAATTGATAAAAGGTTTCGATTTGAGTCATTGATAAACTATTTCGATGCCACCTGTTACCGTTTGTATTTAAATTCAAATACTCAAATCTTTTTCTCAAAGCTTTCATGGTGGCGGTGACGTTTTCAACTTGCAGAGAGGGTAGATGGATTGAGCTTATTTGTCTAATCGAATTTATGATATTGAGAGATGTTTCCAAGGCATATCTGATTGCTTGGGATATTCTCATAAGCATTAATGTGCAGAAGTGACCATGTTAGGGTTTCTAATTTTTTTCAAGGGATATCTTTTATAACCCTAATCAAATCTGAATTGATTGTAGATCGACTCCCGAGCCTTGGTGGTGGAGGAGGTTGTATATAAGTTGTTGTTTTTTAATCTTTTGAGGGAGGTTAAGAATGTGTAAAGGTTTTCTGTGACATTTTTCATGTCCTCAAACTTTTCATACATCTGTAATTCTCAGTTTTTTAAGCTTATGTAAGACTTTTTGTGGCATTTTTCCTGCCCTCAAGTTTTCATATGTCTTGGGATTCTTTCTAGAGCATAATACAGTAACTAAGTGTTGAATAATTTTGTGGATTATCTTAAGTTTCTCTTTCTTTTCTTCATCTTTGTGTACTATTGTAGATGATTGATAAGTATAGTCTTGTGAATTTTGTTCATTCCTTGTTATCCTATCTCATTTATGTGCCTATTTGTTGGAGTGAATGTTTGTTTGTAGGTCATAGTTTGTGTCTATCTCCTTGAAGCTATTTTTGTGAAATCTTTTGTTTCCTTAAATAGTTCCATCTCAGACCTCTCTATGAAACACTTTTGCAAGTCTATTCAGAAAGTTATACTTGTCCTAATTCAAGGATTTCATGCTAATTCTTAGTCATTGTGTTATGATTCATGTCATTTTCAGTGTATCACCTTATAGATTAAGTTATTTCTTTCAGTCTTTCAGTCTTTTAGTTTCCCAAGTTTACTTTCAAGTTTTAAGAGCAAAATAGGTGATTATCCAAGAGGAATTGGCCTAGAATCTGAAGGTCTCACTTCAGTTAGCAAAGGTCCCACAACCTAGAAGTGATTCTCATGTTATACCAAGTCACTAAACTCTCGAGTTAGTAGGGTGAAAATTTGGTGTATAGTAGTTACCTCTATGGCCTCTTGAGTCTCTTCCTCTGCCTCTACCTCTAGAACTTGATTCTTGTTTCTTCCAACTTTTTTCCTCAACTTTTAGAGCAAGTTGATAACACTTATGAACAATAGTAGGGCTATGTAAACTGATTTATTTAGGAATTATCCACTTCAAGCCTTTTAGGTACCTTGCCACCTTAAGGCTTTCATCTTCTTCAACATTGGACCTCAAACACAATTTTTGGAACTCCTCATTGTAAGACTTGACATCAAGCTCCTTCTGCCTCAAAATCTATCTTTTCCTATGTAATTGAATCTCATAGTCGCCTGGCATATAAGCTTCTTTAATTTTTTCCACCATTCCGTTCCAAGTAACAATAGGAAGCTTACCTTCCTTCTCCCTCTCAATTTGAACAAATTTCCACCAAGTTAAGGTAACTCCCTTTAATCTTGATTTAGCCACTCTTACTTTTTGGGCTTCACTCACCCCATCACAATTAAAGTGATTCTCTAATCCCTCAATCAATTCCATTACGAATTCTAGCTCCATCTTGCCACTAAATAGATGTATACCCTCTAAAAATTTTCCACTCAAGGCTTTCAATGCTTTTAGGAAATGTTCTTCCTGGATAATAGGGTCAGGTTCTGGAACCTTATCTTCTACTGCTACTGCTTTACCTTTTCCTTCTTGCTCATAAATATTTCCACTTACTTCTTCTATCTTTTCCTCCACTTCACCCAATATATGTTTTAATTGGGATATTCTTTCTCTCAAGAATCTATTATCCACCTCTTGGTTGTCCACCTTCTTGGCTAATTTAGCATTGGTCACCATCCTGGATGAGCTCACTGATTCACCTTTAGACATATATAACTCTAGCCCAAATCTTGTTAGGCTCTGATACAAATCTAATAGGGTAAATACTTTATAAGAACTATCCCTACTTCTTTACTAAGTCTTTTTTTAGACTTTTTAGGGCTTCTTCTCTCCTAGAACCTTATTTAATTCCCCTAGAGGTTCACTTTTATATCCTCCTACTCTCCTAGAGTTTTCCTACCAATTCCAATGCTCTCTTCTCCCATGAACTCACAATGGTAAGTTCATCCACTAGCCACTTGTCCCTCTCCTAATTACCTTGCAAGATTTAAGGGATCCTCTCCTTTTTTTCACTCACCAAACAACTCTTCTTGACTGGTCTGACAATCATCTTCCTTGGCACTAGCACTATGAACTCCTACAAGTATGTTTTTATCACTCTTCCCTAGCCGGACTATAGGCAAGCTCACCTAGGGAAAGAGAATTTCATATGCCTACATCCCTAAAAGAAAACTAACAAAAGAGTACAAACTATACAGGGGCTCCATTTGTTCTATGTACAATGCTGACTAGCAGTGTTCAAATGGAAGCGATTATATACAACTTGGTTTCTCTTAAGAATCACACTAAGTCACAAGACTATATCTACATGAACTAGAATATAATTGCAAATAGAAAGTGAACATACAAATTAATCAACAGAAAGGATTTCTTTAATTACACATGGAAAATCCTATTGCTTTACATTGGTCAATAACTAGAATTCAGTGCATTGCTTTGTAGATTCCACACGATAAATATGCTCGAATTCAATACAGAAAGTAAATGCAAAAATTCAAAAACAATCCAACTACATCAAAACATCCAACTCTATCCAACTACATCCAACCCTACACAAATGGCAATCCAATGCTTTAATCTCTCCTCAGATCGGTTACACAACAGATTGGAAACTAACTGAATCTTCCATCCTGTGTACATTGGATAAAACTATCACATTGGCATAGCCTATCCCGCTGATACTATTGGGGGTCGATCTAACCAAGTTATGGTCTCCCCACTAAGCCAAGTCTCCCCAATGAGCGATAAAGCATAACATGTTGCCTTAATACTGGTTGACCATCCATTGACAAAGATCACTTTGAAGGCTTCATCGGAGATTGATCTAGCTCACACAGCCCTTCCCCTCTAGTGCACGTCACGCTGATAAGCAACGTTAGCATGAATCAACCCAATACTACCATCAACCAAGCTTGTTATGCTCCACCCGATGTGCACTTCGGCAGGACATAACCCGACGTTCCCATCGACAATCACACTATCGGGATTGCTATGTCACTGGTTCAATTTCCTTATGAAATTTGAGCCTCAGCCTGAGTCAACCCGATGAACTAGAGGATTCGCTCGAAGAAAAAAAAAACCTATGTACATTCCTTGGAAAGCAAATCAAAATTTGGGGGGTAATAGCTAACCCCTAGGTGCTCTTGCACCAGTGAGCATGTTAAAAACTAATACATTCTTGATAGAACAAGTAAGTTATAACTTTTTACATAACATATTATAAAGTTTGATAGTTATTTTTTAAAAAATTGAAGTATTTTCTTTAGTGAAATTCATAATTTATTTTAAAAACTTTCAAAATATTAATTGATCTATATTTTTAGTTACATTCAAAAGCAAATAAATAGTTATAAAATGTAAATAAAATAGTTGTTTGCAGTAAAAATATAATTGAATAATCAAAATAGGCTCAACTTAATGAACAAACTTGTTTAGGAAGAATGAAGATGTCATATCGAGCTAGGTTTCTTACTGCGATGTCATGGTGAGGTGATGCTCCTTAGTAGCGCCCTTTCTGTAGTTTCTTGCATACTATTAAGTATTCTAGAGGGAGTAGAGTATTTTTCACTTGCATTCATCATCCAGGAGAGATACGACAAACATAGATAGACGTTTTTAGGGCAACAATAGAATTTTTTGGGGTGGTGGTGATTATAGTCGATGCCTTAAAGGTTGGGACATATGGTTGGCCAAATCAGAGGTGAATGGTTGGCTTTAATGATAAGATAAAGGTAACAATTGTGGAAGGAAGGATAGAAATGATAGGGCTGTTAGGGGCCTAGTTAGGGATCCATTGATAGCGGAAAGGCCTACAATGTGCTTAGAGGAAGATAACTCAAATAAAATTTAGCAAATGAGAAGTACTTTGTCGAGTTGGGTTTGGTTGGGAGATTCAAAAGTTTTTGGCCAAGCCTTGGTGAGTCAAAAAAGTGGATTTAAGAGTTTTGAAGCCCCATTTTGGGTAAGGATGTCAATATTTATCCTACCACTTGAGTGTTTTGGGTGGTGGCTTTTGATAATGCACATGATAGGAAGAAAAATCTGAAAAATATGTGTGACTATTAATGGAGCTAGGAGGACAAGTTCATGCTCATACTAAAGCCATGGTAAGAAGCCTTCAAATCTCCTTCTAAATCTTTTGACAAGACCTATGTATTTGTAATAATTTTGATTCTTCTGCTACAATATTGGCTTAAATCTTGTCTTGAAGTAGTTGAGAATTTGTTGGGTAAATTTTTGGGTGTGGATGAGGGTTCCTTAGTTTTTTTTTGATACCACCTATGCCTATATGATGGTGGAAATGGATATTACGAAAGATCTTCCTGTAGGTTTTTGTTGAAATCTACAAATGGAAATTGGTTGCAACTTTTAGGTTACAAAGATATCCATTTCAGATGTTGAAGATGCTTTCAAATAGGGAATATTGTAACTAAATGTGCTAAATTGAAAGTGAATAAACAAGCTACATGGTGGAAGGAGGCTTCATCATAACATTACTTGGTGGAAAAAGAAGGTTAGGACAACATCTGCAAAGAAATCCAAAATGATATCTAAGTATAAAAGGGTAAGAAAGTTGTCATGGAGTTGGAGGCAAATGATTCCTCAACTTCAAATATCATGGAAAGGCTAATCTCCCTAAACAAAGATAATGTTAATGTCATTTTTCATTATGTTGGCAATGGTAAGGATATCATGGTAAATTCATGTAAATTGGATGAGGGGTTAAGGAATCCTAAAGCTTCTTTTGAGATGCAACAAGAGGTTTTAGAGATAGAGGAAGGGTGGAGAGTAGTGAAAAGGAAAAAAACTAAAAGGACAAAGAAGGGATATTCTTTCCATATGATCCTTTGGTCACAAACTAGAGGTAGAGTAAAGAGGAGTGAATGAAAAATAGACCCATTAATGAGTTTTATTTACTCTGTGAGGTGACTCCTTGTGTGCGTGTGTGTGTGTGTGTGTGTCTACACATACATGTATATATACATATACATATATATAAATACACACACACACACACATACACATATATACACATATAT
>MU227713.1:4756368-4768146 GCA_018584345.1 Thuja plicata | reverse complement strand
ACGAACAGAGATCACCGAAAGTCAAGTCACAGTGATGCCCGAGAAAGAGCATCGACAAGCATTACCGACAAGCAGAATCACAAGCATAACCGATGACCAGAAACATAATGTAAACCGACAGAGAAGCCCGAGGAGAACTGGAGTGTTGACCGAAGCTATCAAAGAGTTAAAAAACTAAAATTAACTTGAGTTCAAAAATGACAAAATATCTAGCTGGCAGAGCTAAATATGGACTTAACTGGTAATTATCTTTGTTTTCATCGACAAGATAAAGCCAGAGATAAGTAAAGGATTTAAAGCTATTTTGTCTAGTTGGTAAGAAGATCTCTGCAAGATAAAACAAGAGTTTTGCTTTAAATCTAATTGGCTAAGATTGCGGATCATGCCAAGATCAAGAAAATCAAGAACCTAAAAATGGTGATATCATGTCTATAAAAGAGACAACTTAATTAATTATGAATAGAGTGGGTGAATGAATGAAAAGAGGATGCTGAAGAGAAACTGATGAAGAGCACCTTCATATAGTCCTGATCAATCAAGTTGAGGAAAGAGCTAAAGTTTTCTGTGGACACCGAGCAACATAGCACAACATCACCGAGCATAACTAAAGTAGAGCAAAGGTATTAACATAGATATATTGATTAGATTAGTTTTACGAGATTACAATAGATCTGAAAATCTGCAAGTATAAGCTGTATATGTGAACAAATCATACTGTTTTAGTTTAACCATTGATTTAGAAAGTCTCTTAACCGAGTGGGATTTAAAGATCCTTTCTATATTGAGATACATCCCAAGGAGTATCAAAAAGTTTGATCATGAAGATAGCATGAGATGCCAGATACCTATTGACAGGCCAAGTAGGTGTTTGATCAAGGATGGTAGCATAGATATGCCCAATATCAAGTGATAGACTAAACTTTTAAATCCTCTAACAAGGTCACACCTAATAGTGTGTTTATAACCTTTAACAAGGTTGGCTCTTCACCGAGCTCATTTTAGAAGAGTGAAAATTTTGGGGTACTGGTCCCAAGTGGTTTTTCCCTTAACAAGATTTCCACGTTAAAAATTTATGTGTCAATGTGTTTATGAGTCATTACTTTACTATTTTGCATTACACAAAGCTAATTTGGATTGATCAGTATACTCTAGATAATTCACTGTCTTTCAGTAAATTGACAGACTGTTATTTGGTAAACATACAGTATAAGGTTTAACAAAGCATTCCGAGCAGTAGTAATTTGATAATTGTATTTGAAGGCATTCATCTTATAGGACTGGAGATAACTAGAGGCTTAATATTGTGATACTAAGTTTTTGGGTTGATTATTGGAATATTTTTGAGGCCACTGATTCACCCCCCTCAGCTATTACTAACAATTGGTATTAGAGCTTGTGTGCTTAGAAAGGGAGTTTAAAAAATCAAGAAAAAGATCACAAGATGAATAGATGAGATGTGCCCAAGTTGAATAAAGACAACTTTGCATCATGGAAAAGCAGTAAGAATCCACCTGTCAAGTATTGGAAATGATATTACTCAATACCTTGATACTGAATATGTGTTGCCTACAAGACCTCACACTCTTGAGCAATTAAGAGTAAAGCATGAGCATAATTGCATGATGATATAACTTGCACCATCACTCTCTGATGCTAAGTTTGAAGATGTCAAAACCTGCACCTCTGTAAAGAAAATGTGGGATAAGTTGAAGTTGGTACATGGAGGAGATGCCAATGTACTAAGAGCAAAGGCAAAAAGCCTAAAAGGGAGGTTTGATGACCTAAGGATGAAAGGAGGAGAAAACATCACTCAGTATAGCTGAAGAATCAAGGAGGTAGTCAATGCTATCTAAGGAGTTGGAGGTGTACTTGAAGAGGAGACAGTGGTAAGTAAAATCTTAAGAACCTTACTACCTGTATATGCTATTAGAGTTTCTTCTATTCAAGAAATGAGAGCAGTTGCAAACAATACAGTTAGTCTAGATAGTCTGATTGGTAGACTGATTTCATTTTAAATGAACAACTTTGATAATAGTTTCTTACCATCTATAGAATCTTCATCCAAATCTTCTTTAAAGATACTTAATTCAAGTCATAGATATGCTATTAGAAATGATAGTGACAATAATAATGAGGATCAAGGACTTGATGAGATTGAAGCACTAATGGCTAGAAGATTGTAGAGAGGAAAAGGTAGATACAAAGGTAAATTACCACTTGTATGTTTCAATTGTAAAGAGGTTGGACACTTTGCTGCAAGATGTTCAAACAAAAGAAAAGATGACAGAGGAAATGATAGATTATATGAGAAGAAGTTTGACATAGGTGATAACAGAGATTACCGGTTTAACCTACAATCTGACAAAAGAGATACCCAAGACTACAAGGACAAAGGGAAGAAAGCTTGTTACCTAGCTAAGAACAGAGCTGATGATACTAACACCGAATCAAAAGAAGACATTGAGATGGTATTTGTAGCCATGAAGGATGATTCAGATGAAGATGAAGAAAGGTATGTAGAAACTATACTCATATCTAAAGTTAGTAAGAATGATGTCTGGATCATAGATAGTGCCTACACTCACCATATGACTGGTGATAAATAAAAGTTTGAGAATTTTGAATACTATAATGGCGGTTCAATGAGAATGGGTAATGATACACCTTGTCCAGTTGAAGGTAAAGGAACTATAATGTTGAATAACCTAATAAAATGTGAAAATTCTTACTGGGTAAAAGGAATGAATTATAATTTGTTAAGTGTTTCACAGCTAAAAAATTCAAGTCACGGAGTAGCATTTGAAAATAAGAAGGCAAAGATCTTCAATGAATCAGGAAGGTTGATTGGAACCGGTGACAGACAGAAGGTAACCTTTTTTATCTTGATGACACTAACACCACTTGTTTAATGGATAAAAATGAAGACATATGGTTGTGGCACAAAATATTGTGTCATGTGAAGTTTGACAACATGATAAAGATAACCAACAAAAGGAATGTCAGAGCTTACCGAGCATGAGTAAGCTGGAGCATATCATGTGCAAAAATTGTCAAAAAGGTAAGATGAAAAAGTCTAGTTTCAAGAGTAAAACCCATACATCTAATGCAATTCTAGAATTAGTCCATATAGATCTATGTGGACCCATGAGGACAAAGAGCTACTATGGAGATAGGTATTTTATTGTCTTTGTTGATGATTATTCTAGAATGATGACAATCATGTTCTTAAAAGATAAATCAGAAGCATTTAAGATGTTTAAATGGTATAAGGCTATGGTAGAAAAACAATGTGAAAATAAATTGAAATGCTTAAGGTAAGATAGAGGAGGGGAATTTACTTTAGATGAATTCACTAACTATTGCAATGAGCATGTAATTAAAAGACAGGTTTCTGCACCGAGAACACCATAGAAAAATGGAATTGTTGAAAGGAGAAACAAATCAATTGTTGACTATGCAAGAACATTGATGATTGAGAAGAACATCACTCAAAATTTCTGGAGGGAAGCTATCAGTACTGTTGTCTACACATTAAATAGAGTATAATTGAAGGACACAAAGAAGACACCCTATGAGCTTTGGTATGGTCATACACCCAATGTTAGTTACTTCAGAATCTTTGGTAGTCAATGATATATTTTGAAGGATGAAATAAATGGAAAACTTGACTCCAAAAGTGAAGAAGGTATCTTTCTAGGGTACTCAACCAAAAACAAGGCTTATAAATGTCTTAACAAGTCATCTAACAAAAGCATTGAAAGTGCAAATGTGAAAATAGATGAATTTGTAGAAAAGAATGATAACAAAAGCAAAAAAGAACCAAAGGACTACAACAGGTTTGTTTACACAGAACCTGACACTCTACCCGAGCAACAGTGTATTGCTCCCGAGAAATAGTGTATCACTCCCAAGCAATAGAACATTGCACCAGAGCATCAGGCTGCAATTACCAAAAAATTAGGAAAATCCTCAAGATGATGTTCCAAACAATGGAGATGGGAACAAAGGTTAAGAAGATGATCAAAATGATGAACACAAAGCTGAACTAAAACTTGCCAAGTATGTCAGAAGGCATCATCCGCAAAATCAAATCATAGGAGACAAGAAGGCTGGAACAAGAATAAGAAGTAAGTCACTAAACACAAGATGTTTACTTTGTGATTTTGAGCCTAAATCTCTTAATACTGCACTTGAGAATGAAGAATGGGTCTGTGTTATGAATGAAGAAATAGAACAAATTGAGAAGAATAGTACATGGACACTAGTACCAAGACCAGATGACAATAATGTCATCGGTACCAAATGGATATTCAGAAACAAGCTAAATGAGAATGGAGAAGTCACTAGAAACAAAGCAAGGTTAGTATGGAAGGGATATGCACAAGAAGAAGGTATTGATTATGGAGAAACCTTTGCACCCATTGCTAGACTAAAAGGAGTTAGAATCTCACTTGCTTATGCTGCATTTAAAAGATTCAAGGTATACCAAATGGATGTCAAATCTGCATTCCTAAATGGAATACTGGAAGAAGAGGTATACATTGAACAACCAGAAGGGTTTTTGATCCAGACAAGAGAAACATGGTATGTAGACTACATAAAACCTTGTGTGGATTGAAACAAGCACCTAGAGCATAGTATGAAAGACTTCACTCTTATCTCATCAGCATAAAATTTGTTAGAACAAGTGAAAATAACAATCTGTACTTAAAAGAAGATACCAATGGTAATATTCTGATTGCTAAAATTTTTGTTGATGATATCATTTTTGGGGGAAATGAATTGTTAGGCATATCCTTTGCTAATGAAATGAGCAAAGAATTTGAAATGTCTATGTTTGGGGAGATCAAATTTTTTCTTGGTCTATAGATTCTTCAACAAGATGCAGACATATATATCACTTAGTCCAAATACATCAAGGAAGTACTGAAGATATTCAAGATGGAAGATTCCAAACCAGTTGGAACACCTATGGATACCGGATGTAAGTTGACAAAAGAAGACAAATAAAATGAGGTAAATTAGACCTTATATAGATCAATGATTGGAAAACTAATGTATGTTGTTCATACCAGACCAGATATAACACATGTCTCTGGAATAGTTGCAAGATTCTCTGCTTATCCTAAAGAATCACATATGACTATTGTCAAGAGAATTTTGAGATACCTGAAGAACACCGAGGGCTATGGCTTATGGTACAAAAGAGAAGGAAAATTTGAGCTACAAGTCTATATAGATATTGATTGGGCTAGAAACATTGATGACCGAAAGAGCACAACTGGAGGAGAATTCTTCATGGGTGACAAACTTGTCACATGGATCAGAAAGAAGCAAGGATGTATCTCTCAGTCTACTGCAGAAGCAGAGTATGTGGCTACTATTGCAAATTTCTCCAATATTGCATGGATCAAATAATTGCTGGAAGGTATGAATATGAAGATTCTTGAATCAGTAATTATCTACTGTGATAACACCAGTGCAATTAACATTTCTAAGAATCTAGTCATGCATGCTAAGACTAAGAATATTTCTATCAAGTATCACTATCTAAGAGAACAAGTGCAAGAAAATTAGGTGACACTGGAATATGTTCAATCAAAGGAACAATTAGCTGATATATTCACCAAGCCATTTCTGAAGGATACATTTGAGTACCTGAGACAAAGACTAGGGGTCCAACCCTTGTCTACTGGTCAGTAAGCTGACTAGGAGGATTGTATCAACCTACACATAATCTGAAGATCATTCATTTTGATGCAAACACTGAGATGAATAGCAATAGATACATCTGTACATAGCAAGGTACAAGTATGCACCGAATATGTGAGACATTGTATTGCTGATGGATAGGGAAATTCAAGGAATATATTATGTAAAGGGATGAAACATGATATAGATTATTTTTGTTTGGAATTGTTGTCAAAGGGAGAAATTATTCCATTATCATAAAGGGAGAGATATGATAAAGAGAGAGATATGATAAAGGGAGAGATTATCTCATTGATCAGAAAAGATTATATCATGAAGTGAAGTTCCTGAGAATCAAAAGGAAGAGTTAATCAATATTCAAAGGGAGAGAAATTGATTACATATGAAATATCCATCTAAGGGAGAGAAGTAACAAAGGGAGAGAGTTCAGACAAAGAGAAAGATTTTTGTCAAAAGAAAAATAGATTATCAAGAGGAGGAACAATCAAGGTAGAACACATATCAGAATAGAGATATCAGATGATACATCTATCCAGTGAAGGGATTGAAGATTGAAGACAACCATTTTGCATGAAACAAATCTTAGCTATTTTTGAGCTTATCGAAAGCCAGACATTTGTATTAGGTTACATTAGGAAAGCTTGATGAAACTATTCTATTTCATATTGTATTAGTGATAGTATAGTATGATAATGTAGTATGTTTCCATCAATGCCAAAGGGAGAGATTGATGACATGTAACTGATTGAATGTTTGAAGATATTAAGTTTATCACCGAAATGCTGAAAGATAATGCAAGACATTAAATCAGTTAATGGATTGTATTTCATTGATGTCAAATTGATATAATCTAATCAGTTATAATCAAAGTGTCAAAGACTTTAGAGAATCAGAGAGATAAAGATTATGATTTTAGTAATGTATAAAAGACAAGCATTCACTATGTGACTTCAAACATCAACGACTAGTGGAACCTAACGGATAGAGATCACCGAAAGTCAAGTCACAGTGATGCTCGAGCAAGAACATTGACGAGCAGAGTCACAAGCATAAGCGATGACCAGAAATATAGTGTAAACCGACAGAGAAGCCAGAGTAGAACTGGAGTGTTGATCGAAGCTATCAAAGAGTTAAAACATCGAAATTAACTTGAGTTCATAAATGACAAAATATCTAGCTGGCAGAGCTAAATATGGACTTAACTGGTAGTCATCTTTGTTTTCATCGACAAGTTAAAGCCAGAGATAAGTAAAGGATTTAAAGCTATTTTGTCTAGTTGGTAAGAAGATCTTTGCGAGATAAAATAGGAGTTTTGATTTAAATCTAATTGGCTAAGATTGTGGACCACGCCAAGATCAATAAAATCATGAACCTAACAACGGTGATATGATGTCTATAAAAGAGACAACTTAATTCATTACGAATAGAGTGGGTGAATGAATGAAAAGAGGATGTTGAAGAGAAACTGATGAAGAGCACCTTCATACAGTCCTGATCAATCAAGTTGAGGAAAGAGCTAAAGTTTTATGCGGACATCAAGTAACAGACTACAACATCACCGAGCAGACTAAAGTGGAGCAAAGGTATTAACAGAGATATATTGATCAGATTAGTTTTATGAGATTACAATAGATCTAAAAATCTGTAAATATAAGTTGTATATGTGAATACATCATACTATTTCAGTTTAACCATTGATTCAGAAAGTCTCTTAATCGAGCGGGATTTAAAGATCCTTTCTATATTGAGATACATTCGAAGGAGTATCAAAAAGTTTGATCATGAAGATAGCATGAGATGCCAGATACCTATTGATAGGCCAAGTGAGTGTTTGATCAAGGATGGTAGCATAGAGATGCTCGATATCAAGTGCCAGAATAAACTTTTAAATCCTCTAACAAGGTCACACCTAACAGTGTGTTTGTAACCTTTAGCAGGGTTGGCTCTTCACCGAGCTCACTTCAGAAGAGTGAAAATTTTGGGGTACTGGTCCCAAGTGGTTTTTCCCTTAATAGGGTTTCCACGTTAAAAATCCATGTGTCAATGTGTTTACGAGTCATTAATTTACTATTTTGCATTACACATAGCTAATTTGGATTGAACGGTATACTCTAGATAATTTACTGTCTTTCGGTAAATTAACAGACCGCTATTCGGTAAACATACGGTATAAGGTTTAAAAAAGAATTCCGAGCAGTAGTAATTTGATAATTGTATTTGAAGGTATTCATCTTATAAGACTGAAGATAACTAGAGGCTTAATATTGTGGTACTAAGTTTTTGGGTTGATTATTGGAATATTTTTGAGGCCACTGATTCAACCCCCCCTCTTAGTTATTACTAACATTTATATGCGTGTGTGTGTGTGTGTGTGTGTGTGTGTTTACATGTATATTATATATATATATATATACATATACACACACATACATATATATATTCATACATACATATACACACACACACACATACATATAGATATACACACATATTTATATATGCATATACATATATATCTATATATGTACCCACACACACATGGTGGAATGACTTTCAAAACCTAGCAAGCAAGTTGAGGATAGGGTGTTCTGAATGAAAAATAATGTTGGTAATACGTACATAGACAAATCTAAACATAAAGATAGGAATATTAAATGTTGTAATCCCTCTATGAACTCTACTTCTAATGCTAAAATGATCCTCGAGTATGAATTTAACGATTCTCCTAGTTTTGCACTTCAACCTTCATTTCTGTAAATAGTACTCTAGCAGACCACATCACTCTTCATCACGTGATCAGACAAGGTTTCCCCTTTTCCCCTCTCTCATTTGAGATATATATCTATATATGCATGTACACAAATATACAGATATCTATCTATAGATATCTCTCTCTATATATACATGTATATATGCACACACACGCGTGCACACACATAAACACACACACACACACACACGCACACACACACACACACATATGTGATGAAATTATTTTTCCATTAGTATGCAAAGAACACTTTAGGTAAGCATACACCGAAAGACAGGACAAAGAGAAAACCAAAAATGCAGATATAAGAGATCACCGAAAA
Source organism: Thuja plicata (assembly GCA_018584345.1). NCBI lineage: Eukaryota > Viridiplantae > Streptophyta > Pinopsida > Cupressales > Cupressaceae > Thuja > Thuja plicata. Next base: position 4,759,342 of record MU227713.1, on the reverse strand, counting down.
CTTCTAAGTACAAAGAAAATCGATGACACAATTTTGTGTGTAAACCGAAATTGCAAAGTGGAAAGGATAAAGAGGAACCCAAAAGTGGAACCCAATGAGCAGGTCATAGTGAAAACTGAGAGAACAGTCATAGAGGAACCTAAGAGACAGTTCAAGCAGGAACACCAAAAATCAGTCTAACTGACTTCAGAGCATGACCGACCGATAGAAACTGAAAGTCTGTTGCAACCCGCAAAAAGTGGATCTGACTTCCACTTTAGATAAAACAGTCATGTTCTATTTATAGAGTCTTGATTTGTTTTTAAAACCATTTCTTTTGGGACAAGAAACATGATTGTAAGTGCTTTAATCAGTCTAACTGATTTAAAACACATAAACTAGGAGATCAAGGTAAAGTTGTAAACCTGTGATCTTAGAGTTAACATTATTTTACATGAAACTTGATTAGGTAAATCTATCTTATAAATTGATGATGTAATCATTCATTACTATGCATGAGAGAGGGATGATGTGAATGGATGAGAGGATGAATGAAGCATACAATTACATCTATAGATCAGATTGAAAGTTTCAAGAACCAGAACAACAAAAGGTAAATTTGGTTATCAAGAACCAAGAACAGAGGCTACTGAGCATCAGAGGTATTATTCAATCACCTTAGGTGATATACTTATTAATTTAATATTAAATGGATATGTAATCAACAATAAGAGATTGCATACACTAGGTCAAATTGTAATTTTCTTGCATTCTAACAAGTGAAGCAAAGTGTAAAAATCCTTTCAAGGAAGGTGGATTTAACACTATAAATCTCTTAACCGAGTGCACACTCAATAGTATTTCTAAAGCTCTTAACTATGTAGACTTTAACAGGTTTCCACAGATACTCTTAACCGGGTAGATCATCAGAAGTGATCAAATTGTAAGCCTTAACCGACCCCTTCCAATATGCAGATAGTGAAGAATTTGTGGGTGTCATCTCCACCACAGTTTTTACTTCCTAACATGAGTTTTCTGCGATATCATATCTTGTGTTATGTGTTAATTACTTTCATGAATGTTTCTATGAATGTTCACATGTATGGTTAAGTTTATGAATTGATATATCTTACATCAAGATAGTATAGAACAAATGGTTGGATAAAAATTTGATAACTTAAAGGATAAAGGTTAAAAGATAAAAAAATTTTAGAGGTATTGATTCACCCCTCCCCTCTTAGTACATACTTCCCATTAATCCCAACATGTATATGTGTGTGTGTGTGTGTGTAGAGGTACTGATTCACCCCTCCCCTCTCAGTACATACTTCCCATTAATCCCAACATGTATATATATATGTGTGTGTGTGTGTGTATATATATTTGTATATATATTTATATATATACATATATATATATATATATATATATGTATTTATGTATATGTGTGTGTGTACATGTACATGTACATTTGTACATATGTATATGTATAGTCAAAAAATGGAAGCACTTCCATGGTAGATTGGTTCAGCCTTCTGATTAAGTGGTTTGGGGTCATATCAAGCACCTTGAATGGGTTCCTGACTTTGACCTAGCTTTCCCCCTATTCTGCCTCTCTTTCCACTTCTTTCAATCCAGTTTTTGGCATCCTGGACAGCAGATCTGAGGTCTTTGACCTCAGGGTCAGGGTCAACCTTTTGGGTCTATGTCGACCTTGACCCTAACCTAGATCAAGGTTGACCTTGACCCTAACCTAGATCAAGGTTGACCTTGACCTTGACCCAGGGTTCAAATCTTGGGGTCCCATAGTTTCTGGATGTCGATCTTTGCAAAAAGTTATTTCCCACTTCTTGGTCGGCTGTTTCAGGTTTCGAAGCGGTGATTCCTAAATTATATTTAACATAGGTCCACTTTTAGGGGCATGGGTCCAATTAGGATTTAATTCTCCTATGTAGGCCTCCTTAGAAGATTGTGCCCTAGTTTCATATAAAAGGAAGCCTTCTCCTCTCATTTTCCCTAACAATCCTCAAGTAAAAATAAGTGTTATCAAGCGATCAAAGCAATCCTAAAGTGACAAGCATTAAGCATCATCAAGCAAGAAGTTCACGAATCCAAGTTCTTTATTGAAGATCAAGGATTCAATTTTTCAAGCCTTTGAAGGGATTTTGTTCAAGCCTTCAAGGTTCATCATTCAAACCCTAGATCTAGCCATCATGATGGTGTGATCTTCCTTCAAGATCCTTTGTGCATCCTCAAGATTCTTTCATTACTTCTTCAAGGTGGATTCCAAGCATACAATCATGGAGGTTTATGGTTTCTATTGAGTCCAAGCTTTCATATTTACATACTTATTATATTTGAATTACAATTGCATATCTATTCAATATCATAGCTTCATTCTTAGATTTAATTCTACTACTTGCTAGCATTCTATACTTTATTGGTTTCAAGGTTAATTCCTAAATTGGGGTTTGACTAAGGAAAACCCCTCTCCCACAACAAACAAACCTCTTTTTCTTGTAGGTACAGGTTTGGGACTACGGATTTGGACTCAGATCTGGATACCCTTTTCGGCTTTCTTTCGGGCTCAGCAAACAGATTTTCTATCGAGGTTGTGCAGGTCATGGTCGTGATTATTGGGTCAGGGGTGACATTTGTGGGTCAAGGTCGACCTTTTTCACAAGATGGTGTCGAGTCAGAAAAATATTTATGGGTTTTGTTCATCTCTGCATTTCTGTTCCGGGTCATCCTTCGGATTTTCTAGAAACAGTCTACAAACCTCAAAAAATAACATTTTCTAGATTTGCAATACTTTAAGGTTGGTTTTTCTTCTCATCCTTTTCAATTATTATAATCTATCATATGTACATTGTTAATTAATAGAATTTAAGATCTCCCTCTTTGTTTTCATTTCCAAATGGTTGATTCACTTGTGCATTAATCCCTCTTTTGGGTTGATCAACTTGGATCTTTCATTTGTGCATTTGAGGATAAA